>JAJMGV010000063.1:0-76684 GCA_030582695.1 [Candida] golubevii
AAAAAAAAAAAAAAAAGATGATCTTCACCCGTTTCTTCCGTGTGCTCTGATTGGATTGAGATCCTGATATCACAAATTATAATATCTTCGGCATGCCAAGGGAGATGACAGTGGGCTTTGACAAAATAACATCAACAATTTGTATGCTCCTGTGAATGCCACCTCTAATAACATCACCGGTAGCAGCCTTAATCAACTATTTCTATGACAGCATCCCTTTTCAGTATGTAGCGTACTTAGGGATACTTCCTAAATGACATATACGTCGTTCATTACTTTCAACACCGCTGAATTGTTGCAAGATTTAGTTATTTTGTACTCCTTTTTCGCATGGATTTTGGTCAACATGGTCAGTATACCAAGTCAAATTATTTTCGATAATAACGAATTATTCCCTGAAATTATTATCGCTAATTGATTAGTGATCGATATTGCAACCGTTATTATTATTATGATTGTAGCGATATTATTAATATAATATATTAATATTATCGCTAACTCGCTAAATTCGCTAATCACTAACATCACTGACCTGCTGTATCGAATGGAGCACATTTTTACCTCCACCTTTGACTACAGTGCTGATTATAGTGTCTATAGTTACCAGTATACTTTCGCGGATCCTTGATTAGCCCAATATGGTACAGATAGTGATGACATGTTGTTTTATTAGGTGTTGTTTTATTAGGTGTTGTTTTATCATGTAAGTGCACTTCGACTTAACTAGCCTTACTGAATGATGAAATCAATATTTATTACGCAGCGTTGCATAAGCTGGGGCAATCGATAGTATCCGGGGAGGTATCGCATAATTTAAATAAAAGTGCCTTAAAGTGCCTGAAAGTGCCTGAAGGCTTTTGGAATCTCTGAAATATTCTCGATTGGAGCCTCTTTTTATTTGAAGTTTGAAGATAACTGAGGTGGGCTTGAGAAGGTATTTGTGAGGAACTAACCAGTTGGGATTCCTTCTACGTCGACGAAATAGTTTGATCCAAGAACGGTATGTTCGCGTAACCTAGTCTTATTCTAAGAAGAGAAAACAAAGAAAGAATAGTTTGGGGTCGAAACGTAAAGAGATAAAAAAGAGGTTTGATCACAGTACAGTAGTATACTTTGAGTCCAGCTGGTGCGAATTGGCTTCCATGAGCCTTATGTGATTTTCTTTTGTCTCTTTGAGCACTTTTTCTTTTTATCACCCTGCTGCAAATTCTTTTCCTTTCGCTTCTGCCCATTTTCCTTCATTTCTTATATATTCTGTATTTCGATTCACCTTTATTCCCGTGGGCTTCACATGTTAGGCTTCACATGTTTGGCTTCACTTGTTAGGCTTCACTTTTCGCACCCAAGCAGAGGAAGAATTGTATCCGAACTGCGGTTTCCCCAAGTTATTCCATAGTTCTCTTCGTACCCGCCAATGTTTGATAATTCAAAAGTTGACACCGCTAAAGTAGACCTGACCCCCAAGCACTAATCTAAACGTGGTAAGGATCAATCCTAAAATCAAACACCGACTAAAGTTAATCTATTTCAGCACTAAGCTTAGCAGTATTCACTATATACTACAGCAGTGAAAGCTCATCATCCGAGGTCAAAAGAAACTATGCCTTTTTGTCGATCTTCAGTGATATTTTTAAAGTACTTATTTAGAGTGCTTAGTTAAAGTACTTAATTATACTTAGCTCTGTTTTCCATAATCGGAATCTTCATAAATGTACGAGTCTTTATCAAGGTGCTGCGACCTGTGATAACTGCAGGCATACGGTCTTCAATCAGGTAAAAACAGTTTTGTTTCGAAACGAAGAGTACAAGGATGTCAAAACAATACGATAATATCTTCTTTCTTTTCCACATGCAATCCTCGGGAAACACGTGCCCACTAAATTGGGAAAGTAAAGCAAAAGAAAAGGCCTTTGCTATGACCATCCAACTCTAATACAAGAACACTTTTCACGCTTCTCGCGCTTTTCACGCTTTTCACACTTCTCGAATACCGACAAGCCCCGACTTTATGAAACACCGTAATATTTAATCTAACTCCTTGGCTCTTGTTCTCCCGATGTCCTTGGGTCCCACATTGATGGGCCAAGTGGGCCAAAGCGTCGTGCAAAAAGAACCAAGGAATCAACTCTTCACATGCCAAACAAAGTTAGTATCCCCAAATTCCCGTAGACTTCCATCCTTACAGCATGCTAAACGAGCAATTCTGACCCAAAAATCTTCCTTTGTATTACACTCATATCAATCCGAAGAAAAACAAAAACAAAAAAAAACATGTTCACCGGCACTCAACGCCACTCTAAAATATCCTCGCACTGGCTCTCTTTATTAACTACATGGAGTTAGAACATAACTACCAGCCCCACCAAAACACTACTGTCTGCGCGCACTCTAAGTAATTTTCCACCACCGGAATCAAAAACGACCAAAACTAAAACGTGGTTTGTATACGCGTCCTTCTCTTATTCTCTTTCTTTTTCCATGGCGTCGAAAAAAACTCCGTCAAGCATCCCGGTCACCGACGCGTTGCTTGCGTCGTTCCGACCCGCCAAAAAACTCTCGTACCATGAAAACGCGTCCGTCACTTGCCTAGATTTCGACGACTCCGGCCAATATCTAATCAGCTCCGGCGTCGACAAAACCATCCAGCTCTATGACTGCCACAAAGGCACGCGGTCTAGGGAGGTGCAGCTGCAGAAATACGGGGCACACCTAGCCAAATTTACCCACGACGATATGGGGTGTTTATATGCTTCGACCCCCGTGTATAACACGGGCGATTCCGACGACCTGGACCATTCCATCCGCCATCTTTCGCTCACAACCAAGAGCTACCTTCGATACTTCAAGGGCCACAAGGACCAGGTGCTCCAGCTCGAGGTCAACCCGGTCACACGCACGTTTCTTTCTGCCTCTGCAGACCACACAGTAAAATCATGGGATTTCCGTACATCCACGCCCATGGGAAGCTTCGGCACGGGCCAGACAGCTGTAATAGCATGGGACCCGCATGGGATCGTGTTTGTGGTGGCCAAACCGCCTCTTTCCGCGGGCGAATCCGGCTCGGTGGAGTTTTATAGTGCGAATTCTTTCGAACGAGGGCCTTTTCTCACCAAAACAGTGCCCACGGCCCGTGGCGGGACCTGGGTGAAGGCGGAATTCTCCAACAACGGTCGGTACTTGCTCCTTGCCACATCCCTGGCGCAACACTTCATTTTAGACGCTCTTCTGGGCAAGTTACTTGCCACTTTAGACGTGGACGAAAAGGCGACACCCAACTGGATGAAATTCCAGTACGCTAGCTCGGGCTCGGCGTGTTTTAGTCCCGTCGGAAAGCACGTGTTTGCGGGGAACATTGACGGCAGCGTGGCGGTGTTTGAATTGGGCCTGCTTAGGAGTGAAGGCCACGAGCCAAGTACCCGGGATCACGTGATCATCAAGCCGTTCAGTGTTTTGCCTAGTCGAGAGGGCATTCCGAAGGTTGTGGCGTTCAATCCCAAGCTTTTGGCTCTTGCTACCGCCGACACGAGTGTGGTGCTCTGGGCCACTACTTTAGAGGATTAGAATGGACGGGGAGGTTGAAATTGGGACTAATAAAGAGATGGGTTTGGAGTTACTGGCTGTCTATGTGTTTGACGGGGTATGGCTGGAGATAATGAGGAGCTGGTATGAGCCTCCTAAGTGTGGAAAAGATGGTGTGGCAAAGATGATACGGAAAGGTCAGGACAAAATTGATGAACGTCGAAAATCAATCGAAATGGATACACGAAAAGAACATGGAAACAAGCGTTTCATGTTTCATGAAGACTAGCATAAATCGGGAAATAAGTCCAAATCGGTCGAAAACGCCTGCTCTTATATCATGGGAAACCATCTTTTGAGAAGAAACCCGAGCATTTCCATCAGGCCATAGTTGACTCTACCTTCTAGAAGTGGTGGAAGTTCAGAGAGGTGAATGATCCGAAACAAGGGAAGAAGCGTTACGAGTTAACGACGGCGCCCCACCGCTTAATGAAGCATTCAGACAACTTTAAAAGACTTTCGGACAGAAAAAAGGATCTCAAAGACTTAAACAGGCCACTTAGCAGGATTCTCACGACATAAAGAAAGAGTCTCACGACTCTCGAGATACAAAACCTCTACAATTTCAAAAACACAGAGCGCTTGATTCCTATATATGAACAGGATCATCCCATCACTAACCAGCACGCAGCTTCACTACCAGCACTAGGCCTGGTGACGTGCCTTCAAGATCTGGGCTGCGGCGTCCACTACCGACTGTTTCAACTCAATGAACGAAAAACCCAACACGTCTCTAGTCTTGCCGTTTTCGATCTTACACATCTGGGTTGATCCGCCGGCCCCGGGCTTTCCAACAGGCAACTTCCCCTTCAAAGAATCGAAGTTCTCGTTCAAGATATCGAGGATATTCTGAGGGGCAAATTCTCCAGCGGATAATAAAAGACGCTCGTTGACAAACCCCTTTTCAAACGCCGCCAAGTGTGCCTTGGCCACGTCCCGCACATCTATAAACGCCCCCTCCGTGTCGGGAATGGCGGAATCGGGCGCCAATTTCAAGAACTTGTTGAGAATCTCAGCACTGAAGTTGAGTGTCTCCTTTACCTCTGAGTCAAACGCCTGTGGCCCAAGAATGTACACGGGATTGACCGTGTTGAGGGTGAAACTAGGCTTCCGCTTCTCGACAAAGTCCCACGCGGCCTTTTCGGCAAATGTCTTGGAGGCCATGTACCCGAGAAAACCGTCGGATTTGGCTGCTTCCCATGAGACAGCACTCCACGACTTTTCGTCCACAGTATAGGTGGGGTCCAAGAACCGGGCGGCCCCCGTCATGGCAACGACAGACGACGTGACTACCACGTGCTTGATTTGGGATCCGTGCTTTTCAATCGCCTCAAGAACGTTTTTTGTCCCGTTTACCGCCGGTATAAGCAAGTCTTTCTCGACATCGGTCGACAGAAGGTTTACCGGGGACGCCGTATGCAAGAAAACCGTCGCCTCAGGATGCTTCTGCAACGTCTCGTCAAAAGCTCCCTCCAGCTCCAATCCCGGAACGACTTCAAAAGTGAACTTGTCCGAATTAAAGAGACTTTCAAGGTGCTCTCCCTTGGCCGTGGAACGGACTGTTCCGATAACGCTGTAGCCTTGGGAGAGAAGGAGCTTGATAATATGCTGGGCAATGAAACCCGTGGCGCCTGAAACAATAACTGAAGTGGTCATTTGGATGCTGTTTTGGGATACGGGAGGAGTATGAGAATACGGGAGAAAAGGGAAGAATATGAGGATAGAGTATACGATCTAGCGGGAGCTACAGTGTACTTATACGACTTTGAGGGTTTGCCACAAACAAAGCAAGCGTCGGAAACTACAGAGAAATGCTGACATATGGAGTCTTCGTGGCGCGTTAGTTTTTTCCTTTCTTGAGAATGCTCCGTCTCCGTATCCGTTTTCGCATGTGTGTGCTTCCGTTTCCGCCTCCGTCTAAAAAAAAAATAACTTCCGCGAAAGCCAGAGTCTGAGTGAGTCTTAGTAAGCAGCGCGGTTGTTGAGAAGGAGTTGAGAAAATAGCAGAAGTATTGGACTGATTTTTTGCAAGAAAGCAGGGTGCAGCCAGTGGGGCAGGAGGAAAATTTGTAGCCCGGCCAAAGGGCACTGAACTTCATTTTATGGGGGTTTGGTCAGCCAGTTTGGCTAAAATACGTGTGTTTGATGTATTAATGATTTGAGTAATCTGCCAGTGCTGTGATGATATTCCTGGATTGTTCCATGTCTCATGGATTGGAGATATTTAACTTTTTTGGATTTAGATCATTTTGATCTTTGGCATGTTCAGCGATGAAGAGTGTGAATGTGACAGCCATCTGATTGATCAAGAACGATGGATATCGTCACTGAGCCATTAAGGTCTTCTAACCAGGCACAACGCGGTCTCATAACCCTAATTTGCGGAAGAGAGTGGATTGAAAAAAGAATACCGCTGTTTCTACTTCTACATTTCGGTCGGACTACATAACAGTTCAAAAATAAAATATAGGGATTTTATCTTGCAACGACTTCCCTTACTTCGAATAAGTAATCATTTCACTGTCTTAACAAGCCCTTTTCCAATTAAGACGTGCTTTCAGGGCATGTAAATGAAGATCCCCAGAGCTTTAGTTAGTATTCTATAAAACGCGTTTCTACTCTCTTCAACTTTTGACCATTGGGAACACATCAACACTGCTCTTACGAAGACACGTGCAAATATAAATATGGAACCTGGCGGGATTGAAACATGACGAGAATCCGCCAAAATCCTAGCTTTCCGTTGAATTTCGTCTCTCTTGCGAGATGGGAGTTAGATCCCAGGATTCTTGGATTCTTTTGCGAGTTAATGAGACTCGGGAACGGCTGCTCTTTATACCTCGCGATAACACGAATAATACATCGTCTTCCCACTGAACTATCAGAATAATAAAAAGATAGTAGTAGTGCAATCCTAAGAAGCAGATTCCATAACTATAACACTACAAGGCCAAAGAAAATTACAACAAAATTTGAGCAAATGTACACTGTACAATGCCAACTCTGGGTGAGATACCCCGATAACTCGTACCCCACGCACGCTCCACGCTCCCGCACGCTCGCGCTTCTCCATCTTTCAAAACCTCCATAACTCGCATCGCTCTCTCTCTTTAAGAAACACACTATAATGCGCCGTTTCTGCTCTACGGCCCAGACTACGGGCCCCAGAATGACCCCTCCGGCCCCCTTGCCTGGTCCCGTAATAAGACCAAACCCAAGAATAAACAAGGAGACCGTGTTTAGAAGTAGTCCCGTCACGAAAAAACCCCGGGTCCCCTGGCAAGAGTTGCCTCATATAAGAGGCGACAGGCTACCGGAAAAAGCCACGGATATCAAGGGCATCGACACAGCAGGTCACCTGTTCTTCTCGCGGCGGGCGCTTTTCGGCAAAATCCCAATGTTGCTCTCGTGCAAGTACTTTTCAGCCGTGTTCGTGCCCCAGAGTCACGTGATCTGCAGCCTCCGGAAATCAAACGTCGCCTACACCTTCACCAACTACGGGTGCCCGAACCTCAACGATGTCAATTTGCAGAAGAGCTTTGTTGGCTACCGTGGCAAGTACAAAAGCATGGAATTTTTCAAAACTGTGCACTCGCCCATGGGCACTGCGGTGGCCCGAAGCACTTTCCGAAAACTCATTAAACGCGCTCTATACAGGGCATTGCACGAAACGGTGCCCAATACTCCAAGCGAAACGAACAAGATTTCGGGCATTTTCCACTTTCGTTTCCACCGGTACCCGGTCGCGGGCGAGCGGAGATACTTGAGAAGCGATGTTAAGACCGCAGTTGAAAAATTGTACACTAATGAGGCTTTGAGGCGATCTCTAGATACGATCTCGCGTCAGCAGAACAAAGCTTATCCTAGCGTGAGGATGCTAGCGAAGGACATCAAGGTGGAAAACACTCTTGGCGCAACTTCGATGCCGGGGTACTACCCGAAGCTTCCTTTTTTGCCCAGCGATTTCCACGCGCCTCGGAAAAGGTAATCCGAGCGGTTTCAAAATGTTAATGGCAGATTTCTAAATTAGCATACAGGGCAGATCACCTTATTGGGCAGATCACCTTATTGGGCAGAATATCACATTGAGTAGATTCACAGATTAACAGTCCAAAGACCAATATTCAACCGATCTGTAGATAATAGCGAACAGGTCAACAGTTACAGTTTAAGTACTCGACAGCTTTAATATACCCAGCAGCTGTTCACAATCTAGCAGCTACTCAAGATTGTAACCGCTACTACATCTCAATGGATTTCGCAGTTGTTCACAAATTCAACAGTTCCGAACGATTGTTCAAAGTTGCTAACATTTTAAACCCTCTTAACATTTTATTAGTACCCGTTATGCACCGTTGCTCACTGTTTTTCAAGGTGCGTAAGAGACCTGAACAGACCTGAACAGACCTGAACAGATCTGAACAAATCTTCAACGTTATGAGAAAAACGAAATGGTTCTTACTATCGAACCAAAATGTCTCCCAAACACTTTCAAAAACTTTCAAAAATCTTCAAACCCTTTTAAAATTTTCAAACCCTTTTCTTCAGGGCCTACGGTGTCTATACAAGGTATCATTTGTTGCAATTGACAATCTAACAATGAGAACTGCGCTAGTCATGATCGGCAATGAAATTCCTGGAATTAATACTGCTATTGTATTCTGACCCGTTGCCAGCAGTAAATATAAAAGACCGGATTTCCGCCCTAAGTGTCGGAAAGCCTGACTGGTTCTGCTAGAAGATCTCACTTATTACACAGCTCAGATATAAGAACCCTGACGACTACACAATTCTTGAATAAACCTATTATGGCTTAGAGTACAGCAATAGTAAACTAGCCTGAATTGCAGGGAGTAGTTCCTAACTACAGGGCCATTAAATTCCTTTTTTCAAGTTTAGGCTCCGAAAAGCTTATATTAGTACGTAACGGCCTTATGGCATAGCATAAGACAAGCTAGCCGACTCCAGAATTCCATGAAAGGTGCAAAAGAGCCAGGAATCAAGTCTTTTCGTTGATCTTTTGCTATTTATGGTCGTAAATATTCAGTCTTCCGATTATTCGTTCCTAGAGATAGAATAAGCTTTTCTATGCTGCAACTGATTCGTCCAGTAATTGGTTGATTGTCTTCTTACTCTCTTCACACCATCCAGCCTTTTGAATTGAAAAAAAAAAAAAAAAAGAAAGAAAACGCTTTCTCTACACCTCCTTCAAATGCATTTGCTACATACCTATGTTCACAATACAGCATCAGGGAGATTCCAATTCAAAGGCTTGTAGTGAAACTTTGCTGCATCAGACGAGGTAAAGAGCGTAATCTTTAAATATGTATGCAATTGCAAGAATATTCTCAAGCTTGACGATTTTCAAGCTATCCAAGCTTCTGAAGATTTCCAATCTTTCCAAGCTCTTTCCAACCTTGCTTCCGTCCACCTTCTTGGTCTGATCTCTAAACTGGACGAAGAACATTCGACCTCTCCTGCCCAATGAAGTTTCCTGGTGGGTCATACTCACAAACCACATACAACTGCCACCCTTTAGAAGAGCAGTCCTTGTACGCACATCCAACCTTAGTTGATCCTTTCCACACCACCTGTGTGAAGTGGTTGTACTCATTCAAAGCGTTATAATCGAACGTTTCGCCCTCGACATACCAGGCATCCACAGCAGCAGGCCCATTGGGAAACCCGGCAGCCAAATTCTCGCCATATTGGCCGCCAGTGTGCGTTAGCGTACCGGAACAGTCGTAATTGTCGGCGTTGTTTTTCGCGTACGAATAAGGTCCATCTGCCCACGATAAAGGCCCGACTCCATGTTTGGCTCTGTAGGCGTTGTGAGAGTCGAGAATGGCCTTGGCAAACTTGGTGTCGATGGTGTTTTGGGTGTTGTAGATGGCGTCGTAAATCCCGCTAGTTGCAATAGCGGAGGTTGAGATTGGGGCTGAAGGTGATGATTCTCCTGAAGGTTTTGATGGAGTGGCAGACGTTGGCGGTGTTGTGACTGGGTTCTGTGCAGCTGTGGTTGCCGCTGTGGAGCCGGTGGCGACGGTGGAGACGGTGGACCCGAAAGAGGCCTGTGAAGAGGCCTGTGAAGCCAGAGAAGAGCCGAAGCCGCCGAAAAGTTGATTCAAGATTGAAAGCCAACTGGATCCAGACGAACCAGTACCGGAAGGAGAAGATGACGACGATGAGCCAGCTGAAGCTGGAGAGGCCCCGAACGCAGAAAGAATGCTCAGGATCATCCCCATAAATCCACCTTCAGAGCCTGCTTGAACTGCTGTATTCGTGGGTAGTGTCGAAGATATTGTTTGGGATTCAGAAGAAGGCGTCCATTTTGAAACGCCGGATGTTCCAACTGAAGTGGCTGTTTCGTAAACGGTCACTGGAGCGGCAATATTGACCTCGGTCAAAGCGAGGACTATGGCAAGAAATATGAGGTTTCTCATGGTCCACGCAGTATTGGCTTTGATATCTTTGTAGGGACGGTGAGGTGGAGGATCTTTTTTCTTTTTGTTTCAACGAGTGGAGGCGAATTGAAAAACCGTTTTCCTGGAGACCAACGCCTTTTTATCCTCCTGGATCGACGGAAACAGTTTAAGCAAATGGTGAAGAATTGCCCGATTGGGACTGGCTGCAAAACCCGGACTGCATACAACCCCGCTCGCTCAAAGGTTTCTTTCCCGATCAGGCAAAGACCTATCCCAACTGTCGCAGTGGAAAGAAAAGTCCTGAATAAGTACTTTCAGTGAACAGGCATCACAACGTTAAAGCCAATGAGTCAAACAGGCGTGCTTCCGGAAGAGAAAGCGAGACTCTTATTTTTTCTTCATTTCCATCATTTCCTTTGGTGCTTTTGCGCGGTGAACTTCACACTGGAAAGGTTGCCATTCTTTTTCTATTCTTAACATCCATTTTTTTTCAACACCTTCAACACTGAGAGCTTGTTGAAGCGACTCTCAACAGTTCAGCCTGGATTTGTAGAAACGGTAGATGAGAACACAGTCCACTTCCTCATCTGCATGCACCAGAAATAGTTCTGCTTTCGCATGTGCCCTAGAACCACTCTTCTTTTTTCATCACATGGTTTTCCGCCACCAGCTCTTCAACCTCATCCCTTTCCGATGTTTATAAATTGCCCGCCTCCCTCTTTAATGCCTCAGGTCTAAAAGCTCGCGGATCGTATCAAAAACAATCGCTGGCACGCCTACCCAGGTACTTCGAACAATAACATCGAAATCATTTGAATCAGGCCGGAGAGTTTTCATGGTCACCAAAACTCCGCAATTCGATTTCACCATGCGCAATATGCCCGCGCCCATCACCAATATATTGGAGTTCGGCTCGTCGGGCGTGCTTTGGATGATGGCAAAGCCTAGTCTTTGAAGCATTTTGACCACAGTTGACGAACTGCGACGATAAGTGGCGGTGACAATGCTCCGTTTCTCGCCGTTTTCGAGCCCAAGCATCTCGCCGATTTGAAGCCATCGTTTTTTGAAGTCATCGATCGATTTCATCGATGTGCCAGAAAGCGTTTTGGTTAGGGCCACGGGAATTTTCAACGCGAGGGTATTGAAAGAGCCACTGCATTTGAAACTCATGGCAATCACCGGGCCTTCCTTATTGCCGATGATATCACGGACTTTCACATCGAGTTCCATCACAGTTTTTTGGGGGATTTTCGACTCGGGGAGCCGCGACAAGCTCACCAAATATTGTGACGAGCCCATCGTGTGGAAGTCATGAACGGTAAACGCCGTTATAGAAGCATCGGCAGTTTTCGCCGCATTGTTGATAATCGTGAATACGATTTTGTACGTGGCGCCCTCCCGGACAATTCTGTAGGTTAGCTTCACAAGCTGGTCCTCGTAGAAAATCCCGGCATCAAACTGGAGCATCCGGTGGTACCCTTCATACCAATTGGGCGACAATTGTGGCACTTTGTCTTGTTGCGATGAACGGTCTCCGAAAGGATCAGCATCTTTGGTTCCTCCGCTCACCGGAGACGTCAGAGAACCTCGCGCGATCCCATTGATGCCGCCAATATGACGAGGGGGGATTTTGGACACATTTAGACTGGACAGAGATGGCCCAGCGATCATTTTGAGGCTTCCCAACTGGCCAATAAGCTTATTTTGCCTGCTTTCAAACGGCGGAAGCGGCAGGATCAAAGATTTGGCAAGCGAAATGTCCGCGTCGCTCCCACTGGTGAGAAGCGTGGCCACTCGCAAATACTCGTGGGCTCTTGTTTGAATCTCCAAGTCCAATGACCGTGTTTCGGCATCAAATAAGTCAATAATGTCGGGGATAAAGTCCTCGTCAGGAAACTTCAGGACAAACTTGAGGAGGGCATTCATCACGAGCGGCCTGACAAGAATGCTTGACGCCAGGTACGAGCTCGAGAGAATGTAGAATTGGTTGGCAACTCCAAAGTGACCGTTCGGGTCTTCGGTGTCGGCCAATTTGTGGCCAAACTCGCCGATAATGAACGCAGCCACTTTGATGATGTTCTCGGAGGGCTCCTGTTCGGATTTGCGAAGAATGTTGATGACATATTTGATGGCCATTTTCTGGATTTCTTCGTTGTTGACGATTATTTGGATGATGCGTTCCCATACCTCGCCAGCATGAGACGTTCCGTCGACGCCAGCAACGGTTTTGGAACTCTGGCCTCCGATGGAGAGAAGACGAATCATCGTTGACACGTACCAGATGGGATCGGTGGCAAAGCGTTCGGCCAAAACGGCGATTTTCACCAGAATGTCCGATTTCAACGTCTGCTCGGCGTGCGGAAAGTACTCAAGAAAACAGTTGGTGATCTGCGTGTAAGTCTGTCCGTCACATATAGTGAAAAGAAGGTCAAGAGACTTCTTGCGCACCGATACGTCTCGGTCACGTAGTAAAGACATGATGTCTTCCAAATAGTCCTCGAAAACAGCCAGATATTGCGAGCGAATGCAAATTTTGATGAGCGCGTCCAACACCAAGTATCGCATGTTCGTTTCAGGAGTGGAAAGAAGCAGCGCTAGCGCATGGGTTGCCCCTTGGATTGCTTCCGGAGACGCATCTAGAAAAGGTGCTATGGACACGGCTTCAAAGAGAACAGAAGTGCGGGAGTTCCGATCCGATTGGCCTTTGACCGGCGTGGACGCGTTCTGGATGGATTTCGACACGGACTGCCGAAGCTTGGCGAGGGTTTCGTGGTCTAGATTGGCCACGTCCAATGGGACCAGCCCATGTGCTGGACAAAGCACAAATAAATGCTCGAGCAACTGGAAAAGTTTGATGATAAGCCATGGCGCCGGGACGCCATAGTACAAGTAGTGAGACGGGCACAGTTCGTCCACCAAAAGCGAGTACAAAAGCGCTGCAATCTGGGGCACGATCGATTTTGCATATTTGGGCTTGAGTCCAGTAAGATATCTCACCAAAGGCACGGTGCACGTGACAACTCCCAAGTCCCTTTCGTCAAGCAACGATAGAAGACGCGGGAACCAGTTATCGTTCACGAGAAGGAACTGTGGGTACGCTTTAGACATCACTAAGAGAGATACAAGAGCCCGCATTTTCACGGTGGATGTAGAAATAGGCGACACACAGAGCCCATAGACCATTTCGATGAGGCGCTGGAAATTTTCCGCTTGTGCGTCGGCGTCAGTGAAGGATTCCACCTCCGACAGGACGTAGAGACTGCTTGGCGAGGCGGCTACATTTAGCGTCGAGGCAATAAACTGCAATGCCAAGATATTGGTATCGTCGGAGTTCGAATTGAGGTCTCTGAGCAAGAAAACGTGGGTTTTTTCAATCAACCCCAGAATATACGCCAGCTTCGACCCGTGCTTGGGGGCGTACAACATCGAAACCGCCATGTATCCCAAAGACTTCTCTTGATATGACGCACTAGGTGCCAGCAATAGGTTGAACGCCTGGTCCAAGCCCATATGAGCTTCCTCGGCCATGCCGAGCAAGTGGATATAAAGAAGCTTGCATAGATATTTGCGCTTCTGGTACGAGTCGAGATTGCCCGAGGCGTACTTCGTCTTGATATTGTTGATCTCCATGTTGATGCGTTTTACTTCCTCGGCCGAGTCGTTTGCATTGCGCAAGTCCGTGATGAACTGGTGCAACCCTTTCATTTGCGGCGCCATTTTGGATATCTAGCGATTTTCGGCGATCTAGAATACTCCAGGTAATTTATGGGGCCTAGAAGTGTTTTCTCCAATTCAACTACTACTCTCTAGTTACCGATCAGATCCGGCCGGCAGACTAGATCCACGCGTGGGTTAGATAGAAACCGGCGCGCGAGCCAGAGCCAGAGCCAGGGCCAGGGCCAGGGCCAGGAACGCGGAAGGGCCCGAAAGGCCAGGCAAGCACGGACTGAGTACTTAGTAATGTTATTTTTAGCGGAAACGAAAAAAACGAAGAATTGGGGGTTGGGCTTTTTGTGCAATTGTAATTCGGTAGCAAAGCCATTGCACTTTCTGGTTTCTTTTCTTATCTGTTAATTTTCGACAGTGCTGGTTTAGTTCTGAGGAAAGTTCGGTCAACAGAGCTGGGGCCTGGGTGTTGCTTTCCGCGCCTGGAAAAGCGGGCCATAAACCACTGCTGATGGGCCGGCAGAAATGAATAAAACACTATTTGTAGACAGCTTTTTGTAGACCACTTCTTTGGCATTTCTTTGATCCAAATTTGGAAGCCCCTTTTGTATTTTGTACGCCTTCCGGTTCTTTTTTGTTTGCGGCTGGCTATAATAATCAGGTGGTCATTAAAAAGCACTTAAGTTTTAAAGCGCACACTTCACAGTACACTCTCCGATGGCTTTAGGCATTACACCCAAAGGAATAATCACTTCATTATGTCTAAAAACTGGAATTTTACGCATAATTAACATACATAAGCCAAAATATGGTGACTATAGGTATATTCCAAAATTTTGGTGCAAAATCAAAATGGCTATAGGTATTAATAGCACGAAATTGGGCCAAAATTGATTCTACAATAGAGCTGGCATTCATTTGTGATTTCCCGTCCGCCGAGTATTCTAAAACACACCGTGCCTTGTCTCTGAACCCTCTCATGACTGACGAGATCGACCAAAAACATTTCTACATGCGAATTGTTCAGCTCATAGAGCGGCTATTGATTGGGAATCAATGATGATCGACCACTCTCTAACATCAAAATTAGATTATTGCCGCCAAATACAAGCTCTGTCTTACAGCCTTTGGACCAAGGCTTTATATGGTCAGTGAGATCCCGTAATTAAGTGTTATCTGTGACACACATGCTCGACGAAATCGAGCAAGACCTTTTATCATGCAAGGGGATAATGAGAAGCAGTCAGTGATTTGGTGCAATAAAGCATGGAATGATGTTCCTGCTAAAATATTCCAAAATTGTTGGCGCAAGACGGGATTGCTTACTCCACCAAGTAGCAAACCCAAGCAACAGAATCTATAGTCGCGGAAACTAGAGACTTAAACTCAGCGGCGAATCTTGCAACCTTAGCTGGCAGACCTCATGAGGATCAACACTTTGATACTTCAGCAGCTGTCAATAACTTCCTTGATGTGTATGATGACAATGAAGAACCACATGAGACGTTGACTGCGGAGGCTACTATACAAGAGATCATTGATGAGAGTGCTCATGCTTCTGAAACATACGAGGATCCAGGGGATTCCAAGGAGAACAAAACTATCAAGCACTCTGGTGCTCTATGGCTCCTTAATGATATTCTTTGCTATGTGGAACAAGAGGCACTCGACCGAGAAGAATTCAAACATTTGCTTAAAAAACTTGCGAAGCATGCTATACTGGAGCGGAGTCGTGGTGCCACGCAAAGGTTGATTTCGACTTTTGCCAATTAGCTGAACGAGCCAATTGAGCGGAGCAACTTCTACTATAAAAGAATATTTATATACATTATTTTTGGATGATGGATGATAGGAATATTCCATATTTCCGGTGCACACGTTTTATGCCTATAGCCATCGGAGAGTGTAGGCTCTACCTAGACTTCAAAGCTGCCAGGTTCAAACCCCGTTATCGCATTTTTGACAACTTTTCGTACCATTTTGAACAGTCCTACGGATATTATTGGGCGATCATTGACTTTTGGTCGCTTCGTGCAAAAACAAAAAAAGAAAAGAGAAAAGAAAGGGAAACCAATGAGAAACCCAATAAAAAGAATCAAGAAAGCTTACTCAATGGTAAGAAACTGGAAAGGTTAAAGAGAACTGGTACCTGTACAATGTATCTCTGCCATACTTAATTGCTGCGAATCGACAGCCCAAGAACTTCGACCACTTACGGCAGTGGTGAGCATTTTATGGACGAATCTTAAGTTACTATCCAAGTATAGCAAAGTTCATTTTCAAAATATAATAAAATTAACAAACCGAGAACAGCAAGAACATTTTGTCAAATTGTGAGCCTGAAAACTACGAGAATCATCTGGAAATGAAGTACCCACTGACTTACTTTATGATTTCGGCCTGTGCGTTCCCAAGTGAAGAAGCTTGCCGTAAGACGCGGTAGGCATGTTTTGAATCTAAGAACAAAAGCATCTCTGGATCAAGAGGCACCACAGGCATTGAATTCTTGGAAATCTGCTAGTAACTCATGACGAAGAAGCAGAGGTTGCCGTGCTTTGTGAGCACTGAGAATCAAAGATTTGTGATATATTTGAGTGTGCTTTCAAATGGTTTGGAAATCACATAGACAGCCTACATGAGTTAGAATTGGCCAGTTTTACTCCCTGAATTTTCTTTTCATATGGACCCGAAAGTCCGCCAAAAGCGGCGGTGTAGCTCACCCTTACTGAAGGAACTGAGAGGATGACAATGATTTGGAAGTCTTGTTGAGACGGTTCAATCAAGGCCCTTTTTGACCCCAGTTATTTCCAATAATGAGGATGAAGAAGAGGCGGGCGAGTTTGCACTGCTGTATAAACTGATCTGTTTTGCCGGTATTTCGATTAAGTAACTTTGCTTGATTACCTTCAAGACAGCAGTTCCCCTTTTTTCAGTATGTATTAAGCTAGGCGTGTTTATTAGAAGACGGGGTCAAGTTAGCCTAAACTGGGATGAAGTGGTCGTCCATTAACCCAAACTGTCACTGTCTAATTGGTCAAGATTCAGAAAGCGTATTAATTTTTGAAGACATGTTACTATATCATGCGATAATTATAGTAACTAATGTGAATAATCTACGATTATAGTAATATGAATTTTAACTACAATTATGTTTAGTAATATGAATATTAACTACAAATATAGCAATATGAATATTAACTACTAATCAATTATGATAATAGCACCTATAGTAACAATATAATAAACAGTAAAAGAAGCGCTTTAAAGATAATTCGCAACACTGGAACATTCCATTATTCAAATCCCTTTTTTGGTACACTTGGAATTCTCATGATAACCCGGGGACCGCGACTGAATTCGCCCTGGGTATTCACTAATGTTGGTTCCTAATTGGCTTCTTTAAGAAAGTCACCATTTGCGGCACGGAACATTACTCGATATAATGATAAAGTTAAAGAACTAAAAATCACCGATTTTTCCATATCTTCACGATTACAAGAATTCAACCATTTGCGCTTTTCGCACCCAAAATTCCCACTGCCTGATCTCTCAGAGCTCTCTCAGAGCCAGGAAATCTGTGAGATTCAGATTCGCACCGAAGCGTTGCCTGGTTTCCGAAACCACGTTCTCATTGGCCAACAGCGCTTTTGCCGAGCACCTGGCCTCTTTTGCGGTACGCGCACGACCCGTGAGAAACACCCTCCCGCACTCACCAAAGCGTCTCGTTAGAACCCAATCGTTTATTGAAGCCAATCTTCTTCAACACTACCACTTTGTCATGTCTGCTGTTGCGAAGAACGCCGCCACAAAATTGAACTGGGCCCAGGTGATCCAATCCTTGGGGTTGACCGGATCAACTGCATCGTCTTTGACGGCCTTTAAAAAGAGAAACGACGAGGCCAAGAAGGAGCACTTGGCATTGTCTGAGCAATCGACCAAAGTCGACTTTGCCCACTACAAGAAGGTGTTGAAAAACCAGGACGTGATTGCCGAGATCGAGAAGGCTGTGTCTGGGTTCAAGCCCGTGACGTACGACGTATCCAAGACGTTGAAAACCATTGATATTTTCGAACAGAAGGCGGTTGAGAACGCCAAATTGACGGAGAAGTCTGTTTTGGAGGAGGTGGAGCAGTTGCAGAAGACGTTGAAGGATATCGAGGGAGCCAGGCCATTTGACCAATTGACCGTGGAGGACGTGGCCAAGGCCAGACCTGATTTGGAGGATAAGGTCAACTACATGGTAAAGAACGGTAAGTGGACTGTGCCCGGGTACAAGGAGAAGTTCGGTGACTTGACTGTCATGTGAGGGGAAGAAAAGGAAGGAGAGACGGAGGAAATGTTATTCTCAAATGACGCCATATACACGCTGGAGCCTGCTCCTGCAAACCCATCAATAAAGGAAGACGGAATATAATCTTGGGCGGGGTCTGGCCCATGGCACCTGGCACCTGGCCCTGTCGTAGTTAAAAGATGGCCCTTGTCATAGACGGCCCTGTCAAAGACTGGCCCATTGCCCCTCGGTATACCGTAGATTGCCCGAGCTCCGAACTGCTAGAATATACGGCACATGTTCGAAGAACTCCGCTGGCGTATACGTCAAGTCATCTAGGGATTTCACGTTTTTATCGTAAACGGGGCGGCAATTGAAGCCCCGCTCGAAGTTGAGATCCCACATGGTAAACACCACATTACACCTGTATTTATCCATCAAAACACGGGTAGAGTCTACTAATGCAAGGTACCATTTGGCCGCCACGTGCCTGGCAAGTCTTTTTTTCTCCCAGTAAAACGCCGAGACGTTGTCGATGATTATTGTGTTTAGCTTGCATTTCCCCACGGCCCCATGGCCCGTGATCGGGATATCTTTTAGAAGCGAAAGAAGGTGATCCGACTCATGACAGCTTACGAAAAGAGTGGAGTCAGAATCGGGGAAAAGCTGTTCCAATGTGCTCCGCCCACACTCTATAATTAGCAAGCGTGGATGAGAGTCATTTGCCATCGCCAAGTTTAGGTTATTTTCTCGGAAAGCCAGGTAAAAGTCGAGTTTTAGCTTCATGTTGTCGAACAACACTATAGCGCAGTTGTTTTCTAGACGAATTCCCGATTCATTCTTGCGATTTTCGATCTTTTGCCAAAACGGTAGTATGGCCTCGGCCTTGGGGAGGGTGATGAACTAAATGGTCAGTAAAAGATGGAACGCCATGATGGGTCATGGGTCATGGTGGGTCATGGTGGGTCATGGTGGGTCATGGCCCTTCTGTCCATCTGGGGCTACATGGTGGGCCACCAAAAGTGATAGCTTGACTCACTCAAGCTCCTCGCATCGTCAATATTCTCGCCGTGGCACGTACTTGGGATAGTTGGTACGATTGCATGGTGAGTATGGTGGAGAATATCAGAGATCGTCAAAAACGGCATCCAGACGCGAGACAAAATGTCGCGTGGCCGTGCCCCACTGCCGGGCCCACGCTCACTATAATAGAAATACCGAAACCGATATCAGAAGTCAGTAATAGGGCATCCCTTAAGGCGTTCAGCAAGTCGTCAGATAAATCTTGATAAGCCATTACGACGCTGGTCTGCTAAATCATCCAGTGAATTGTGAAGTACCTCATTAGGATAAAGTAAAGTAATCCATCTAGTACTTCGTCTAATATGACCTTACATAAGCGGCCAGATTTATTCAATGAATCATTCCAGACGTTTTCATAACGCCTTCAATTCTTCATTTAAAGAAGTCCTTCTTCAGAAGTTCTTCTAAGAACTTCCTCAATGACCTGCCCTTTACTTATTCAATAACCCATTCAATAACTCATCCAGAGATTAAACCACGTTATCCAATATTGTCATTCACCCGCTCATTTCCCAATAAACCTTTAAATCACACACCCACCCACTCCATCGTTCACTCCGCGTCATCATACGAGTTCGTGTAGAAAATGGTACCGTTGATCTCATGGTCAAAGTTATAGTCGATTCCATTCACCAACATCTTATTGATTTGTAGGTTAGTCCACCCGTCGTTTTCATCGTTGATTTGCCCGATCTGAGTATCCTCGGCGTCGCCCCGGTTCAAATTGATCATCTTGCGGATCAAGTCGTCGAGGAAATGGGAAATCACAATCAGATAGTCCGGGTAAAACCGCTCCTTTCGTAAGAAAATACAATCGTTGGGCTTGTCTTCCGCATCGAAAAACCGCTCCTTATCCTCACGTGCCTCCTCGGCATCGTCCTCCATATCGTTGATATCGTAAGTTTTCACCGGCAAACACCGGAAAGGAATGGAAAACTTATTGGCGTGAAAATCCCAAGACGTGTTTTTCATGGCCATGTCGAGACAAGAAAGATCACCCAAGGTACTATCTGAGGCCACGCGATCACTCAAAACCTCGCTCATGGTTCGCACCATCTGCACTGTTTGGAGGTCTTTAAACACTTGCTTGTTGGTGCTATAGTAGCGATGGTGCAAAAGATAGTCGTCGAGTTTTTCCAAGTAAACAGCGCAGTGTTTGCATTTGCAGCCGTTCCATAGAAACGTGTTCATGGGCTGCTCGTAGCACGCCAAAGACGCCACGAAATTCGGAAGAATAAGGTTAACAACGTGTCTTTGGGCAGAGCTTAAGAGTCGAGGAAGCACTAGAGTATACAACTTGACCTTGCGGAGATAATTGCCCTCGTATCCGTCTTCTATAAGCCCGTCCAAAGGCACGTTGTGCCGAATGCTGAGGTAGGATAAGTCGGCACAAGTTTCGAGCACTTCTTTGACAAACGAAAACACAACAAGGTCCCATTTTTCCGTGTTTTTGTGGGTGTTGTGGCGGGCACTGCTGTTCTGGACTATGGCCAAGCGCTTAAGGGCATGGAATTCGAATCTAGACACACTGGCATGCAAGCATTCCTGGTCACATTCCAAGTAATCGTAACAACCCAAAGATATTTGGAAATTGACAAGTTTCCGGGTATTGAGAAAGGGCAATTCTTGCATGTGGTTGTCGTGGGTATGCACCACGTTGAATGTTTGGAGGTTTTCCATAACGAAAGCCGTTTTTTCGTGGAGGTCGGTGAGCTTTTCGATCACAGGGTCATACACGGTAGGATGATCCCTAATTCGGACATGTCGGAGCTTTTTCAAGGCTGGAATGATTGCCGGATCGAGCCCAGCTGATCCTGAAGCGTCTGCAATGATAAGTTCCTCCAAATTCGGGAATCTGGCAAGCGTTTCCGGTGATAAATCCGCGAAATCATCAATCACCACCGTCTTTAACTTGAAGCAGGCCTGCCATTGCAGAAAACGTAGCGATTTCCGGAGCCCGTAGTCGGCAATGTAAATTTTAACAACCGAGTTTGCAATCGACGAAAGACTTTGGAAAAGCTCGCGCAATACCTGGGCGCTTTCTCCCTGAAAATCGTCGTGCACTTGTATCACCTCAATATACTGTGCTAATTGAGGATTGACATCGATCGAATTGATGAGCGTTTTCAACTTGGCCACCACAAGTTTCACGTGGTCTTGTCTTGGCATTGGCCTGGAATTGAACCCACCAATCACCGTGGTCGACAGATCTATGAAATCGAGTCTACGCCGCTCAGTAATCGCCAGGGTATTTTTCAACGTGGGCGCAACTTGAATGGTGATTTTCCGATATAGTTTCCGGGAGCATGGCTCGTAAAAGTGGAAATTAGTCAATGCAAGTTGCAATAGCAGTTCCTGGGGCAAAAACCAGAGGATATTCTCGAGAACCCGTGGCGGGAAGTCAACTAGACTAGTCACTGAAGGCGACATAGTATAGTGAGGAGATGTAGTAATAGGAGGATGGAGAAAAATGCAAATGCCTTTGGTAAGTTTCGCTTGAAATACGGAATTGATCGATTTGGGTATTTGCAAAATCGGCTAGTCTTCAAAAATACTAGTATTCCGCCTGTTGCCGCAAGTCAAACGAATGCTAAATTCTATGGTGGGCTCGGTCTAAAGCGTGGGGAAGACGTAGCATAGTCGGGCCAGACTCCTGGTCGTTTTTTGGGGCCACGAGCGCGCAGCCGGCGTTGGGTTAGGGCGGAAGCGCAGTTGGGCCATGGCCGGGTCATGACCCAGCAATACCGTGAAAGAAAAAAAGCCTAGTCCGGTTGAATACTCTTTTGAATTTTTTATCACAGTCCGGACTTCATATCACTCTCGATCTCGCCGTTATCCTTGTTCTTCAGACATCCTTGCTTGCACTTTGTTTTGCTCGGGCCAGGGGCCATGGCCAGCTTCCTGGGCCATTCAAATTGTGGCCCGATTTTCCGTGCGCTCACCCCGGGGCCCGGGCCAGGCCCAGGCTCACGCTCACGCTTAACAAGACCATATAGCAGATGACGAAGCAGCAAAAACAAAAGATTGAACCTTTTTAAGAGGAAGCCGCCTCGTTTCTTTGATATCTCTTTCAACTCAGTGCTTTCCCCGTTTTCCCACACACCCTCCACTCCTCCCCCTCCTTGATACTAACCTCTTCTTCTCTACACGTACATCAGATCTGCATTCAGTACATTTCAAAGACTATGTACTATTTAACCTTTGTTCCTTTCATTTGCTCTTCTTCTCGTGATTTCTAAAGTATCCGTTTACTCGTCCTTGATGCCAGCAATAGCTCTCCCAGTGTAGTACAAACTAGCAGCGGTGGAGAAAGCAAACATGGCGTAGAAAGGGTAAACCAACAATTTGGCACGGGGGCCCTTCAACCACAATTGGGCGTTTTTGTTTTGGTACAACTTCTGCAACTCGATGACTCTCTGTGGGTCCATTTTTACGATGTGTTTAAAGAATAGATCTGTCGTAATTGACAGATTTGGTGGAACGATTTTAACCAATGGCCGCGCTCCGGGATAAATGTGCCACACACGACCTGGTTAATCTGGGCCAGTGTTGTGAATCATTGCTGCTTTCTCCGCTTTGTAGGAATTTTAAAATTGTTTCTGAGACGGCTCAATGTCCTATGTATCTTTTTGATAAATTCAGGCCTCATTTGGCCCTTGGTCTGGTATTCTCACCCCAAGACATCGATAAGGAGTCAAAACTAGACGTCGCAGGGCAATTTATGCATGATAGTGCAATAAAAAAATAGTAAATGGGTCCAATAATGAACTTGACGCATAATGCAGGTACAGTTCATAACTCACACCAAGAGATACCATAACTCACCCGGAGTACCCGAACTATGTAAACAAAAAGGCTTTGGAAACTACAAGACTGTTGACATTGAAAATAAGGTTTAACGAAAAGATGTAAGATTTATCCCAGATTACAAATATCACCGCTAGCCCCTGTTTTTGGTTCTGAAGACCTGTTTATCTTTTCTACAAGATACCTATCCCTTTCAAGGAACCTAGAACGGTTGCTTTTAGGGCTGTTGGCTGATATTTGACGGGAGCCAAAACCAAAACGATCACGGATCACGGCTGGGGTCACCCAAATTATCCCATATGTAAACTCGGCCTCAAAAGATCCCGCGCAACCGTTGGCTCGAATTTAGCAAAAACTATTGCAACGCCGGCCGGCCAAAGTGGGAACTGGAGCGAGGGGCACCTTCGAAGCGAGTACTTAGAGAGAAATCCTCAAGATCTTTACCACATTGTACGGAGTTTACGGGCTGGAATATTTGATAGATTTCAGTTACTTTTAGCGCTCCACATTGACGATAGGTTGAACCTAATGTGTGTCTGTTTACCCTAGATAGCCGAAAAAACAAGAGTAGGGGCAGTAGTGAATAGTTGTAAAAGTTGTAAAAGTAGTAAAAGTTGTAAAAGTTGTAAAAGTTGTAAAAATTGTAAAAAGTTGTAAAAATTGTGAAAAGTTGTAAAAGTTGTAAAAGTTGTAAAAGTTGTAAAAATTGTAAAAAGTTGTAAAAGTTGTGAAAAGTTGTAAAAGTTGTAAAAATTGTAAAAAGTTGTAAAAGTTGTGAAAAGTTGTAAAAGTTATAAAAGTTGTAAAAGTTGTGAAAAGTAGAGTACCTACTCGAGGTCCCCGTCGGTACTTTTTCATAACACCGGTCCTGGTGGTGATGCTGGATTCAGTAAAATCTTTGGATAATCCTGTGAAAGAAGTCCCTTTAGAGTCAGGAGCCACCCTCGGTAAAATTCATTTGTTGGTCAAGATCGATCATTGAATGTGCAGAAACATTTAGAACATCTAATAGGACGTTGCAAAAACATTCTCAAAGTCCACTTTGCGCCTCAGTGATACGTTTCTCTCGATGGTGGTAGGATATTCTGTAGAGTTGTGACATCCAAATGCATAAATTTTGCTAAGTATTGAAGGCGCCAGTAGAACTAGTCGGGAGTTATCTTTTTACGGTGGAGGGAACTGCCTTTCATATGAGTTACTTAATTTACTCCAAGAATTGACTTGATTTGGAAACTACAACTGTCAAAAACGTAAAGGTTCCCCGTTTATGCCAGTACGGTGAAGCTACCGAGATTCCGTCAGTCATTTCCATAAATCCTTCGAAACTGAACAATGCCATTTAATGCCCAGTCAATGTACTAAATCGTATTTAATATCCACCTTCAAACGCATTGTCTTCCTTTTTGCACAATCATATATCGCTACTTACGATGATGTACAAAAAAGATTCAACATAAAAAAGATTCAGCATTAGGGTGATGGTGGTCTCTGCCCAACATAAGTACTCACCTTTCCTGTAATATTAGAAATATCACTCGTCCTTTCAAATATTGTCTTGTTTTTCTTCCGCTGGAACTTCTCGTCGCACTCCCGTTAACTCGAACTCTCTAAAGATAATCCTTCCTTTCGCAGTCAGCCACACAATGTCAGTAGTCCTAATCCAGGTCAATGACATAATGAGGACGGCGGCCCATAGCAACACTTGTTCCCCAGTCTGAGTCCGAGCCCTCGTCAAAATCAGGCTCGTAATGTTGGCTGTAATCTTCCACGTCTTGGTCGTGTAGTTCTCCCACCGCGTTTTCAAGCTCCTCGTTATACCGTTCATTCTCTGCATCGCCCACGTATTGCACGTCGTCGTAACTTTCCCCTGGGCTCAGCCCGATATCCAGGTCCACCTCGGCTGCAGTATCGTAGAGCTGGCGTGCGTCGCTGTTCCAGCTTCCGTGGTCCAGGTGGTCCAGGCCCAGGTCAACCTCCACTGCTTCGTCGAGGTATGCCGTTTGGTTATCCTCCCCCCTGAACATATCTGAATCCCTTCGAAACCCCTCCCACAGCTCCACGCCACTATTGTTGTTGTTTTCTTCGCCTGAAGATAGTATACCGTCCAGTTCATAATCGTTGATGTCGTTGTGGATCTCCTGAGGATCACGGTTGTCAACAAAACTGTCCTCGCTATCGTAGTTAGCGTGGTCGACGCCATAGAGCTCGATTTCTTCCTGGTCTTCGTTATACGCATCGCCGTCGTCGGAGTCAAAATACAGGTCGCCTCGCGGTGTACGAAAACGTGCTCCACAATGAAGACACTGTGAACCATGGGCTTCCCAATGGCAGTTGCCACAACGCGGGACACCGTCGGAACGGTCAACAAGCGTTGGTGCTGAGTCAAACGCGTCTCGGAAAAGACTCTTGGATTTGGTGGCCTGATCATACTCGTCTATTAGTCTTGCTCTGGCTTCCTTGAGTTCCGTCTTGTGTTTATCATCTTCTAGCGTGTCGATCACCAAGTCGGTGATGGCCTTGCTCATGTCCCGCAATTGTATGTTCAAGATGGGCGGCTCGTTCATGTCTTTTCGACACGTGGGGCAGTTGACTTTGGTCTCAAACCAAGCATCTAGACACCCATAACAAAACGAATGGCCACACACGGATAAAAAGGGCACGTGCATCACTTCGGAGCAGATCAGGCACTCTAGACAACTCACCATACGGACCATGAGCTCGTCTTTAAGTTCCAGGTGGATGTTGCTCCATACTCGGCGATCATCATAAGAAACTGACATTTTGGGGTAGGTGAGATCTGGCGATAAGTTCCAACGCTGAGAATTGCTTCGAATGAGGTAGGCAAATAATCGTTGAGTCAGCTGGTTGAATCTTGGAATGTCACTGACTATGATATTTTAGAGCCCAGTATGCTACTGTTGTTTCATTCAAGGTTGCTCGGGTGTATGGTCTGGGTTGATGGCCTGGATGGAGAAGACGTGAGGGGCCATGAGGGTGAGGCCATTAGGGCCATGGGGCCATGGGGCTGGCTAGCGCGCCGCGCGTTGCTGCGAAATTTGCTTGTTGCTCCTCGCCCCCGAGTGTACTGTACTGGACTAGGGCCAGAATTCAGGCGCAGGCCCTGTAAAGCTCACCGCCGGATAAGCTGAAAAATGAAACTCGAAGAATACTGCAAGTTCTGGAAACCCTGGAACTTTGCTCTCCTTCTAGTGGCTAAAGTCTGTCGATTGCACCGGATGTCCTCTTTAGTTCCAGAGAAATTGCCGCCTGGTTCTCCGTAGCGCCCACAATGTCATTAAGGATTTTCTCGGTCGCTTCCCGAACGGCCTCGAGAGTCGCTCTCATTTTCTGAAGATCCTGGACCTCCTGGACCTCCTGGACCTCCTGGATTTCTTTACTACTCTAGCCACTGTTAGTCTTGGAGTAAATGAAACGAGCAAAAAGAGAAAGGGAACATAGAAAAAGAATTAAAAAGACATATATCACAAAGAGAATTCGGATCAAAGCCGCAATTCGAGGCACATACTTCTGGAGAAGACATTTGTGTTTTTAGTTCAGTTGTCTTGGACCGGCTAGGAGGAAAATGAAATGGCTCGCGTTGAGGCGCTAAGGTTTGTCGGTATAATTTCCGATTTTTCGCTGATTTTTCAATCTTTTTTCGAGGATTGGCGCCTCCTTATATATGCTCGAGAAACAATAGGGCCAGTTCTCGCTCCTGGAGTCGTGGGTGCTCGCGCTGGACGGGCAGATGCGGGTGCTTCTTCTCGGGCCAAAGCGATCTTGAAGGAGCGGCGAAGAACCACAAACAAGTTAATTTTTCTTTCCAATTCTGGGGGAGAGTTTGTCTTTTTTGTCATTATCACCTCTTTCTGAATGTGAGCAGCACAAAATCGCTAATCTTGGCCCTGAGTAGTGGCCATGATGGCCCAGGTCATCGATATTCCTGCCGACCTGGATCTCACAACTGAAGCGCCGCTCGAAAATATCCCAGATCCCAGCACCACTGGCGGTGTTTTTGGCTGGTGTTTTTGGCTGGTGTTTTTGGCTGGTGTTTTTGGCTGAGACTTTTTGGCCCCATTCCACAGCGCGCGCACCATCTGGATTCTTTTTTTTTTTGGTTTTCTCTTCGCAACTTCGCCCCGCGGCCCCAGCTCCAGCCCACGCACTTCATCTAGTTCACCTCCACAAGGCTTCACCAATATTATTGTTCTTCCTGGATCAAACCCTGAATATCAGAACATGACTAATGGTATTGCTGCCAAGAGAAAAAGCGTCTCTGAAGATGAGAATGCTGCGAAAAAACCCAAAGTAGCTCCTGAGGCGGTTTCCACTGCTACTGAGTCCGAAGAATCTACTGCTGAAGTGCCTGCTTCAAAGTCTCACAATAGTGAGGAAAACAACAAGAAAGACGGGGCGACGGAACCAAAAAACGGCAAATCTGCCGAAACGGCCAAAACAATCACGCCGGCTTCATCTCTGGCGTCTACTAAACCAGTCAAGGACGACTCGTCCAAGCCAGTTTTTGGAGCTGCTAGCACATTTGGCAGCGCCTCGATTTTTGGCAAAATGAAGAGCAACACCAACGTTTTCGACTCGTTGCCCTCTAAAACAGAACAGAAGCCAGCAGAGACGAAATCCGCAACAACTTCACTGTCTTTTGGCAGTTTTGGAGGCTCTTTTGGAGGCTCTTTTGGCGCGGGCTCAAAATTCTCCAACGCTCTCCAGAAAGCAACACAAAAAAAGTCTTTTCTTGATGAGCCGAAGGAGAACACCCAAGACAGCCTGGCGCTGGCTTTGGGTGCGGCTTCTCAGCAGTACAAACAAGTTGAGTTGACGGAGAAAAAAGTAGAAACAGGCGAGGAAAACGAAACATCTGTTTTTTCAAGTGGCGCCAAATTGTTCGAGTTGGATCTTTCCAACATCGCCGAGGGATGGAAGGAAAGAGGCAGGGGCACTTTCCATTTGAACAAATCCATCAACAAGCCCGTGCAGGCACGTTTAGTCATGCGTTCGAACGGGTTGTTACGCGTCATATTGAACTATAAAATCACGCCGACAACCGTGCTAATCAAGGGACTAGAGGCCAGTTTATCTCCTGGCAAATTTGTGCGTTTCACGTCGGTATCTGCCGAGGGTAAGCCGGTACAATACATGCTCAAGCTTCCGAATGAAGAAGTTCGCAACGAGCTTGTGGAGAAAGTCGATAGCATCAAGAGAGAGATGGAAGGTAATGGTGGGGACAAAGAAGGCCAGGAAAAAGCCGACTCTAACCCTGAAAATACCGGGTTTAGGTTGATCCCTGATCCCTATGAAAAGGAAGGAGCAAAGGGAGGAAATAAAGAGTGAGCATCGTTTAAGCGTTGGCGTATTTTGGGGCTATCAAGGTTATTGGTGAATGACGATCCAGGCATCCCCTGGCTTTTCCTGAATGCTGTGTTTTTGTTCTAGTGGTTATTACAGGTGGGTTTCGAATCAGTATTGGTTTCGGTTTCGGTTTCGGTTTCAGTTCCGCCTTCAGTGCCAAATACTTATTCTGTCAGTCTACGATCTGTTCGTCGATATGTCCTCATTTCTTGATGAAGGCTATGCTGCAGATAGTCGATCCGTCAACACCCCCGAACTTGAACGACGGGTACTTGATGGTTTTCCACACCAGCAAGGAGTTTGTTGCGTTTTCAGTGATGACCTTCACTAGCTCGTCTTCGGTGAAATTGCATGACGTGATGATCAAAAGAGATCCCTTGTGCATCAATTGGCTCACCTGCATGGGGTATACCTGAGTTCCTATCTTGCCGCCAAAGCCATCAACGGGGTCGTTATTCAAAGCAATGGCATCGAGCGTGCCCTTATCGAACAACACGTCGAAACGGCCCAGATTGCTTTCTAGGTAAGCGCATTTCTGGCCAATGAAGTCAACCGTCTCAAATGTGAAGGTGACTTCTGGGTATTTTCTCGATGCTATCAGCCGCGCAAACGCCACCGATTCGGGCGAGTAGTCGATGCCGTGGTACTCTAGTTGGGCCTCGGGGCATTCTTCCCGTACCGTTTCATAAAGCTCAAACAATAGATGTCCGTTTCCAGTCCCCAAGTCAACAACACGCAAGTGCAGAGCAACGTCTTGGTTCTGTATGAGGCCGCAGAAGAAATCCACCACTTTGCGCTCGGCGTCGGAATCGTCAAACCATACTTCGCCGGTGTCGTCTTCGTTATCTCCGAAGTTTTCGATTTCCTTCCTATAAAACTGGTTCCAGCTGGGTGTCAGTAGTGTAAACGGGACAATAGGGGGATGAGGGAAATCCACAATTATGAAACTAAACTCACGTACTATTCCTGGGACCCCAATTTGGAGTCGTTGAGTCTGATTTGCTCGGCCATTAGAGGGAATAGAGATCGTTCGAGATCTTGCGATGCGTCTATCTTGTCCATAGTTAAGGCCGCTTGAGGTGGTGCGCGCTTTGCTGGAGGAAAAATAATAATAAAATGTTAACAAATAAATTAAAGCACAAGATTTGTTCGCGACTCTGGGCCCGATTCTGGGGAAGCCAAAGACAGAAATACACCAGAAGAACCAGGACTGAAAAGAAGCCTAGGAAGCGCAAACCCCGCCTTTTTTCTAAAAAAAAGCTCCCGTTTTTTCTGTTTTGTTTTGTTCTTTTTGCTCTTGCTATTTTCCTTTCTGGCATGTCGGCTCAAGGCTCGCCTGATCAAACTCATGCTCCGGCTAATGCTCCACCGCTTTCATTCAAAAAACAGAGAAATAGAACGCAGGGGCTGCTTAAAAATACTCCAGGAGTGGAGAATCCTATAAATAACACCTCCAGCGCCAGCCTAGCTAGGCTGCCCAATGTTTCCCGTATAGACATGCCCACATCAGCGCCGGGAACGCCGATTCTAGGTCCGGGTAACCGCAAAGTTCTGAATCGACGCAGGGCGTTGCAAGATTTCTACAAGCTAAACCAAGCGGACGCCGAACTCCAGGGTGGCGGCGAGGCGGTAATTAACGGGTTAAATACTAACGCAAACACTAACGCAAACACTAACGCAAATAGTAACGGCTTGGGTATCTCGGGTGCTGAGGATGCGGAAGACTCAGACCTGTTGCTAAATAGGCTTTCTACTGATGAAGCCGTGCAAGAATTCATCAAGACGGCCAGTGCTCGCGACGTTTTGAGGGCTCGAAACGCAGCGGCAGATCGATTGAATCTCCGGGATCTGGAGCGGAAGTCGATCATTTATAACAACTATTCGGAGTTGATCAAATTGAACCAGATCTTGAGCAACGTGTTTCATGGCGACAAGCCCAAATCGGAGTTTTCGCTGCCGGACGACGAGGCTGCTGTCAGTAATCAAAGCATCGACGCTTACCTCAGCGACCTCTCGAGTTTTTTGAAGAACGACGCCGCAGTGTTCAACCAGGACTTTGTGTCGGTTGTGGAATCGGTTCGTCGGGAGAGCGACGGCGCAGACTCGACTTCAAGCGTTACTGGAATTGCGGGGTAGTGCTTTTACCTAGGATGAAGTGATTGGGTGGTATTGCGTGGCGGTATTCATGGGATATTCCTTTTGTTTTGAAGGATAGGGAAAGATGGAAGAGGCAGTGAAGGTACTGCTTCTGATGGTGTGAACGAGATAGGAAACGTATCGTGGAACTGAGGAAGGAGAAGGGTCATGGCTCATCGCCGTGGTCCTTTTTGATCATGGAAGTTGCTTTTCGTCGTGCTTTCAAACGAGGAACAAGGGCGAGGAATAAGGGCGAGGAATAAGGGCGAGGTGCAAGGGCGAGGTGCAAGGGCTCGTCGGCCGCTAGGCAGACCTTTGCGGCTACGGGATCGTCCCTTGCCGTGAATGGGATCCGCGACCCGCCCCGAAGACCCTTTTCTTGGACCGGCCCACTTTTATCAATTCGGGAACGATGTCCCGTGTTCTAAGTGATGTGAAGTTTTATCAGATACGTTTAGTTTTCACCAGTTCTAACACAGCAGCAAATTACACACCGTTCGAGTCCCACGGGCCACTTACTAGACCAGGTTATCAGTCTATCCCTTTCACATACTTGGACCAGAGAGATTCTCGAGGGTATCTCTAGAACACAGTAGAAACGACGGTTGCGACTGTGTTAAAAATAAGAGCTTCTCTCCCTCTCTCTAGAACGATCACATCTAGCTTTCCCGTGGCCATGAAGGCTTTTCTTTTACAGCCGTAAAAAATTATAAGATTCATGATACTAAATGAGAATAACAATAAAAATCCACCAACTTTAGTAGCGGGGATGCGGTGGTCCTAAGCACCTGTTACAGAAATTAGTACGGTGCTCGCGGCTTAAGGTGCACATTTCGAGCACCAAAAAAGGCCAAAAGGCCAAAAGGCCAAAAGACCAAGCACCCATGCAAGAAATGAACGCGTCTGACGCGCATCTACACCTCCTCCAGATAGACAACTGAAAAAAGAGACGCAATCGGAAACAAAAAATATATAAATATATAAAAGTAACTCGACCTTGGCTTGGCAGGTTCGTGGAAAGCACAAGCAGAACTCGGCGGCCTTTTTCCCCAATCGCTTCTTCCTACTGTGATCCTTTTTTTTCTTTATCATGGAGGACCCGATCGTGATCGACGTGGACCATGAGGACAGAAATGAACCCAATGAACCCAGTGATCCCAATGACACCAGTGAAGTCATTGATCTGGCAACACAACACCGATACAGAGTGTTCAAGAAGAACAGTCCTTACCTCTACGACTACCTAGCGACGAACTCGCTTTTGTGGCCGTCGCTTTCGGTGCAGTTTTTCCCTGATTTGGAGGTGGCCCATACGGCCCACGACCAGGGCCACATCCAGGGCCACGACCAGGGCCACATCCAGGGCCACGACCAGGGCCACATCCAGGGCCACGACCAGAAACCGCCCTCTTCCGTCCCTGATACAGCCCCTGAACCTTCTTCGGTGGCGTCCCAGCTCGCCCACCAGCGGTTGCTTGTTGGCACGTTTACCTTGGGCCAGGCCGTCGACGCCATCCACATATATCAGGCGCCATACTATCGAGACCTAAATCGGTGCATTAACACCGACAGCTGGACTTACAATCCCGAGAAACAGGAGTTCGAGCTCCCGACGGTGTCCAAAACCAAGCTCCGCAGCTTGCAGACCATCAACCACCACGGCGACGTCAACAAGCTCCGGTACATGCCGCAAAATCCGGACGTGATCGCGAGCGCCAACAATGTGGGTGATCTTTTTTTGTATAATCGCACGAAACACGGCACCATCCGTAAATTAGGAGAGGAGCATAAGGTGAACGAGCCGCAGCTCCGGCTTGTCAATGGCGGCGGGCGGCAGGTTGCTGATATCTTTGCTCTTGACTGGAACAAGCAACGGGAGGCGTTTTTGGTGTCTGCGTCCATGGGCGGCCACGTGAACGTGTACGATATCCGTGGCCAATACCACCGCCGGTCACGGGACCACAACGTGATCCATGAGGTGTGGGGAATGGTTCATTCGGCGGCTGTCAACGACGTGGAGTGGGCTCCAGTGCACGACTCTGTGTTTTTGACTGCGGACGACGCTGGCTCACTTTCGGTGGTGGATACACGTGTCAGCGGCAAGGCGTTGCGGGCTCTGGCGGGTGGTGAGGCCAAAAACAGTCTCAGCATCAACCCCAACAACGAATTCTGCGTGGCCTCGGGCGATTGTGCCGGTTTTTTGGAGATCTGGGATCTCCGCTGTTTCCACCAAAGTGCCAAGCGCATCCAGGCACACACGGACGCCATGACCCAGGTAAAATGGCACCCGAAGTTCCGATCGGTGCTTGGAACGGCGTCTGCCGACCGTCTGGTGAGGATTTTCGACGTTGCCGAGGCCGAGGGTGTGCCTTTATTTAGCCACGAGGGCCACATGTTGGGGGTCAACGATTTCGACTGGTCCATGCATGAGGACTGGATGGTGGCCAGTGTGGCCGACGACAACTCGCTTCATATGTGGAAGCCAGCACAGCACGCGATCCGAAATGTGTACTAGAAAGAAAGAAAGAAAAGACTGGTATTTTGGGTATTGTACTAGTCTTCATATTGGAAGTGACTGATTGGTGTTGGCGGGCAGTTCTACAGGGCCTGAGGCCAGTTTCTCTTCATGAATGTGTATTTAGTGCTATGAATGGAATATTCCAGAGTCGTGAGAGAATAATCGCGTTTTCTTCGTCCCTTTCCTCTTCCTCTACCTCTTCCTATACCTCTCCTCTTCGTAGTGTGTGTCGGCACTTAGGCCTTGGCAAAGATCTTCTCCACCTCGGCTACAGACTCAGCCAACACCTTCTCCTGGAACTTGGCGTTACCAAGCTCTCTGTTGACCTTGTCCAAGACCGACTTGATCAACTGCTCCTGCTCCAATTGTCTCTGTTGCTGCTCGAATCTGACCCACGAGTCCAAGGTGGCTCTGGCCTCTTGCGCAACAGCAAGCTTCTGCTTCAACTCAAAGGACTCCGCCTCCAACTTGGCCGTTTCTCTGGAAACCTGGAACAATTGCTGCGTGGTGGAGACAACATCCTTCAACTGGGAAACGGAGTTGATTCTCTCCTTGACGGCAGATGCGTGCTGCTTTCTCGAGTCGTTCAAGATCTCAGAAACCTTCTTGATTTCACCATCGGCCCACTCGGTGTACAAAGGAGCCACGAACTTGGCGCACAAGCCAACAAATCCCAAAAAGGTACACACCAAAATTGTCTCATCGTGGATAATAAGCACCTCGTTGGAAATCCCGTAAATGGCGGCGGCGGCGGACGTGGCCAATACACCGGTTTTAGAGATGATGTTGTTCCCTGGAAGGGCGTTGATAATCGAGTTGGCCTTTTCTTTTGGCTCAACTGGCGTGGACAACGCACGTACACCAATTCTAGAATGTTAGTATGACATGAATGTGAATGGTTTTGGGTAAGTTGCCAAGGTTTACCCTGGTTATTGTGGGTATTTCAAAGGACACATGATGGAAAAGCTTCCGTTTCGGTTCCAGGTTGACGGAAAAGACCTGTTTTGAATCAGACTTCGGTCACAATGTGGAAACGTAACATTAATCCATTATTTTCAAATTAAATGGTGTGAAGGCTGCTGAAGGCTGCTGAAAGCGCCGGGGAAATCCATCCATTACGAGCAAACCCCCATTATAACCAAGAAAATGCCAATAAGCAGTTTCCTGGTTCGTACGGTGTCCTGGTACGTTCCTTTTTCTAATCAAATAAGGCGATATTAGCTTAGCCGCCGGCTTCTTCACTAGTTTCACCAATAATTCACAAAACTACGGTTACCGCCACTAAAGCGACCTCAGAATCTGGAAAACCCTCGAGGATATATCTGGTTTCAGTCTCCTTCATTCAACCTAACGCAAGCGAGATCATTTGCATCATTTTCTGCCTTTTTAGCACGGCGGAAATAAGCACATATCCCGGCGGTTAAACCACAGTTACACAAGCATATTATACCCTTCAACAGGACGCAATTAAGTCGAAATTAACATACGGAGAGCGGGCAGCGAAAAGCGCTGGGCGGGCGGCTCTGGTGGCAATTCTGGAAATCAAAGCCATTGTGTTGTGTTGCTAGATTTGAGTGATCGAAACGTCGAATGTGGTTTTTTTACTGTTGGCCATGTCGTTTCGCGGTCGTGCGAAAACCAGCGAGCTCGGGCCATTCGCGAAGTCCCGACACTGCGTTTTCATTGGGCAGTACCAGGTGCCGGAAAAGACTAAGGCGCGCAATCGACGGGTGGGTGGTGTTTGGGTGGCTGCAAAATGGCCACATTAAAAGTATGTAAAGACAGGGTAAGAGGGGGAAAGTAAATAGATAAAAAGAACAAGCGGTGTTCAACGCGGATCAGGCGGTTTCTTAAAAAGGTTCTGGCAGTGTAGATTTAGGGTGATGGAATTTAGGGTGATGGAATTTAGGGTGATGGAATTTACGGAGACAGAAGACGGCGTGTTTAAAAGACTATGGAATCAAGAGGCACCGTTATGTCTTTTCTTTAGTGGTGCTCTGATCTAGGTATGATTAATTCCGGAATGAGATGGAAAAGTTTTGGATTTTCAGTCGAGAGAACTTGTCACGAGAGAATATTATTTAGCAGGAATAAAAGAAAATGAGTACTCGAACAAGTCCCATAAGCTTTTCCCGTGGAGAGAGCCAAAGTTAATGGGTTCTGATAACTTGCGTCATTTATTAGTCACTTGGGAATATTGAGCACTTCGCATTTCTACTGTTTTCTTTAATAATTTAGGTTTCCAAGCGTCTTTTCACTTTTGGGGTGTTTTTTTTCTTATTTTCATCAACCTCCATCTACTGTCCTAAAGAAGGTACTAACCCAAGTCATTATACGCTACTCTGCACCAACAGTACTAACCAAATGTCATTAAATTTCATTAAATTTCTATTGTTTCTATTGTTTCTGTTGTTTCTATTGTTTCTCGAAGAGCCAGCTTACCCTTTGGTTTGGGCACTATAGTGGCCTAAAATCACTAAACGTACTTAGAATAAGAGAAATAGAAAGTAAAAGGAAACAAGGGTCATATATAGTTGCTCGTTACTCGGAATAAGGTTCTTTCAAGGCCCGAGTCTACAATGAGCCTTGTGTTTTCCGCGTTGCATCACAGTTTAAAAATTTAATGTCTTATCTACACCACGATATTCAGTGATTGCACGAGGTCTCGATATTTGGTGAAAAGAGCGAATTGTACCGGTGCGACTTATACTTTTAGACGATCCTCACAAGTGCTTTCACGTGATAAAAGCAGATGGCAAAAAAGATCCTAAAGAAAGTATCTGATCTGGTCCTTTTGTTGAGATTTCTCTTTTTGTGTGTCTCTATATAATAAACAACAGACAATCCCTTCATTACTTGAAGAGTCCTATTTTGGAAAAGCTTAACAAAAACTCTTTCTGCTTTGAAGTTTTCTCATTAATTATTCGCAAAGCTTTGGTGTACGGCTTTGTTCACCTCAAACATATGAATCTATCCCTATTTGCCAAACCTTACTTATGATCTTCGAGATTATCATGACCCCAGTTATCCACCCGGCCAGTTTCAGATAATTTGTCCATTTCCAAGTCCTAATACCTTTCAATTCTTCAAGAAAAAGGCAGAAATTTGCAAATATTCCCGGCATGTCTCAGAACTCACAGTCTCACAGTCTCACACAGGCATATCCCATATACTCGAAACATATTCCTTGATGAAATCCGTCTGAGCAGAGGAAAAGCAAACCGCGGAAGTGCACCAAAAAATGGCTTTCATATACTTCACTCGCTTCCCCTTCTCTCGCCAATCCAACCCTCATTTCCCATTCCCCATTCCCCATTCCTCATTCTTTCTCCTTTCGATCTCACGGAGAATAGGGGGGTAACTCCCCTCGCTCATTTTCGAATATTGAATACTTCGCCAGCGTGGGCAAGACAAGCTCTTGCTTCTGGCATCCGAGGATCATCTCCTCACTCAACCCAGCCACCACGTAGCACTTTTTCATGGAAAAAAAGCCTTTATACTGAAGCTTGAGATTGACGGTCGCGTACATTGGAAGTCGCTCCGGATGGTACATGCTATGTGTGCCTAGAGGCTGTAAGAGGGGGATTCTTCGGGCGTTTATGCTCTCGACAAACTCCTCACTGACGTAGCACGTGGCGCTTGTTTTCTTCAATAACGCTTGGACGATGTTGCTGTCGTTGACAGTGATGGGCACGTGATCTTCCATAGTTAAGGCGGTGTCGATAAACCAAGCGGCGAATTCCTCGTGGCCGGTGTGGATGGAGGTTACCGAAGAGTCCATGGTGAGGAGGAAAAAGGGGAGAGAAGAAAATAAAGGGAGGAGAAAGAAAACGTGTTTGCTACAAGCCAGAAGTGTGGCCTGTTTCATGCCTTTATTCTATCACAAGTGTGGATTTTGCAGCCGTTTTGTTCTGCCTGTATGGGGAGTAGTGCGCAGGGTATTTTGAGTGAGTGCTCATGAATAAAGAAAAAAAAAAAGAAAAAAAAAAAAAGATAATAGTCGAGAAAGAGACTGGATGAATATACGGGATTATGTTTTTTTTTCTTCTTCTTTTCGTCAGGTTTTGATCCAATGTTTCTTGTTCGTGTATGGGTTTTTGATTTGATGTTGTGATTGTAAATACTTAGTTGTTTTTTCTAAGGTTGAGGTCCTCGGACCGGTTCTTATGGGTCTCTGTAAGGAAAGAGCGTTTAGATGAGCTTGACTAAGCGGGAAAAGATAGATATGGATTTTTTTCTCTTTCTTTCTCTTTCTCTTTCTCTTTCCTCCATGCCTTGTCTTGAAGAATACAGATATATCTCGTGGTATACTGCTACCATTACTTCCACTGTTGGACCACAGAAAACATGGGTAAACTTAAATCTTACCAATCTTAAACAGGCTCCTTTCGATGTACTCACTCTTTTTAACTACCAAGTGGGCGATTGGTTCAAGACTCCACAACAGCAATTACAGTCACTCTAATTTCGAAATATGGTAATTGCTTTAGATACAAGGCGCTCATTTGAGCAAGGATCTGCGTGATAATCGGCCAAGATTCAGAAACCGTCACAGATTCGTCTTCGACGATTTCTTCTTGGTTTCCGTCTGCGGGTGTGAACAATTCTCAACTGGAAACAGGGCTTCTGTTCATACATATACTTGTCAAGAGCTCAACTCTAAAAAGGCAACTCCAGATCATCGGTTCAGTCTAGCTTTGGCCCATGATTGGACCAGAAAAGGTTTTTGTGGAGCTGGCGTTGAAACAAATCCCGTTTCTGACATCTTGCTCATAATATTTGTAGCTGAAAATTTCAAATCCTTTCGTTGAGAATCCTGATGTTGTGTTTTGTTCATCCTTAAAAATTTCAACATCAGACTAAACCGAGAGAGCTCAAAGAATAGTTGCTTTCTTGTGTGGAAGAAGCAGAATCTGGCCTGAATTTGAGAGTAGTATTCCATCATATAGTATGCTAGTGAGTAGCATTAAGTGGCCCCTTCCTGGACTTCGGTAAGTGTTAAACGGCCAAACCACAGTGTTTGCTAACGTTGCTTTTTCGTTACTCGTTCTCCTTCTCGTCGTTTCCACTCTCTTCATTTTCAGCTGATGCACCAACTTCGTGGAATAAAAGTCATGCCGCAATATGGGCGGAAGTATACCCACTTTCAAACCTTCCAAATGGGCTGAGTACGTGAGAGCACATAAATTAAGCTCAGACAATCTGAAAATGTTCGGTTAAAATCCAAAATTGCACAAACTGTACACCTTTGTTCAAGCCTAGGCGCCCTTTAAAGTACACCTTATTCAGGCTCTGTCAAGCTCGCAGATTTCAGACTCGGCCCTCCAAATTGCCCTCCGTCGCCCGCTTGAACTTTTCCTGTAGGATCAAGTTTATGGCCCGGTCAGTTTCAAGTCTTGCTTGTTTCAAATACGAAGCCAAGGCTCGCTTAAGATCGCTGTTATAAGTTAGGTCATCATCTATGGGCAAATCTGAGGCCTTTTCTACCGTTTTCTCGGCCACAGAGGCCTTCAGCTGTTGCGTTAGCTGGGCTTTACTGTCAGTGGATTTTTCTGTTTCCTCGCTGGCCGTCTCCAGAGAAATATCGGTTTTCGATGTTTTTGTTGCATCTGCGGTCACGTGAGCCGAGTCGGTATCGGCTTTAGGTTCCCCGAGCTCAGGCTTAGAGGCCGGGAGTTCTGTTGATTTCTGGTCGTCAGCGAGCTCCTGGGCCTTCCTCTTTCTCCGGATCTCGGCCAAACGTGCCACACGATCTGACATGGCTGGAAAAGGAGCAAGATATATATTATGGTAGAATAAATAGCTGGGCGCACGGTCTCATTGATAAAATGCTGGAGCCTGCAGGAAACACTAGAGTTAAATTGGAAAACTTGTTTCGATAGAGGTAGCTTTTGCGATGAATGTGGTCTTTTTTGTATTCTTATTTGTTGTTGTTTCATTCTGTGAACTGTTTTTGCTTTTAAATTTCCTGATCTTTCTGGCGCCTTTTGTGTTTTCATTGTTGTGCTAAATTGAGAAAGCATAACATAGCAGGGCTTTCATTAGAGCCAGGAGCATATTCTGACTTCAGCCATACACAACATACACAACACAAACAGAGATTATTCTCACTGGGTTGTTATGATGGAAGCATGGCTGGAAAGAATGTTGTATTATTGAAAAATCACCTGTCAGAAATACAGAAAACCACTCCAAAGCCTTTTATGAGTAGTGGTATGACCAGCTTGATCTACAACCTTGCAGTGTCATTTTTATTTATTTTTATTTATTATTTTTTATTATTTATTTTTTAGACTCCGTGGTTCTCGAAAGCTTTCCGAGAGTATCTCCCCTAAAGCTTGATTGACGTGAGCTCTAATTGAGAGTAATAAACTCAAATAAAAGGTGCACATTATTCTTTAAGGGTGCGGCTGCGAAAATTGACTTGCACCATGTACGACTCATCACACTCATATCAGGTTCATCACTCATGAAAATCATCATGCTGAATATGTAAAGTACTTGCGACTCTTCGAATATTAATTCGGCTCTTTCACTCGGTTTATGATCCTTTTGGGCCACCAAAAAGTCAGAAGCAGACAGAACTTAATGATCGATCCTGGCCTCTTTTTAGTCACGCAAGTGGAATAAAATTGTAAATAGCCATAGGCAGGCCCTGATTATCGCGGTCATTTTCGGGAGAAAGGTAGAAGAAGAAAAGGAAAGAATGACAACAAAGCTGAACAAGAAATCTCCTTTTTTCTTCGTTCTGCAAAGAGTCATGGTTTGACGTAATAACTAGAGGTCACTTCATCTCCACTTTAAAACCGGAAGAATTAATGATGGCAATGAATTTCACGTCTGGTCAATTAAACAACAGCGAAGCTTACGGGTCTTCTATCTTCAAGCACTTCATAAACTTGTACCGTTTTTTTTTTCTTTTCTTTTTTTCCTTTTCTTTTTTCCCACCCACAGACTTTATCTTGTCAATCCACCCCCTCAAATACTGTCTCCACCTTCACCGCCAAAGTACTTTTTGACCATTTTTGTAAAGAATTCATCGGAAAACTGCATGTGGTCGCCGTCCACAGTATGAAACTCGACTTTCCTCTGGTCGTACAAAGTTCGTAAACCAAAACTGTTGGCCTTGAACACCCCAGTTTCAGTAAGAGGCACCGGCTGGCCTGTGAGTTGGTGTATCTCCTGGAAAAACGCACTTTCCTTCGGCACAAGCGTGGAGTCTTGGTCAAACTGTACTAACACCAACCTGAGCAAGTTTTCAAAGCGTTTTCGGGCGTCGAAATCCACGGTTTCGGCCCGCTCATTGTTGATTTGAGCTAGAAAATGCGAGTGTTCCAAGTACTCGTTGTAGCGCCGCGGGTCCCGGTAATACTGGGCCGGGATGACGGCCTTTTGCACAGAGTCTTTCCACACCTGTTTCTTTAAAAACTCGTTCCGCCGGCGACATATCCAGTCGTCTTTAGGTTGGCATACGGGAAGCTCCAGAACACCCATGTGAGGAGAACCAAAAGTCATCAAGGTGGACACAGAAACGTCAGGGCACTTTTCGACTAGAGCACGCAAGAAAAGGCCGCCCTGAGAAAAGCCAATGGCGCCAAATCCGTGGCTTAGTTCCGTCATGTTAGATAGCTGCTGGCACACTAGATCCAATTCGTTGTTAGCATCGCCAAAAAGCGAGCGCCGCTCGTCGGTTTGGGGATTTTCGTCGAGGTATATCGAGTGCACAAACGTCTGCGGTAGCAAATCGGCGATTATTTCTGATACCCGGGCCATTCCTGCCGAGTTATAGTGATCTCCTAGTCCATGCCATAGTACTATAGCTGGGGGTGGGGAAATAGGAGGGGAAAGAGGAGGTGAAAAGCCGGTTTTTTTGGGCAGATCGTTTTTTGGAGGAGCTATTTCGGTATTTGTGCCCCCGAAATAAGTCACGCCATCAAACATGGCTGTTAGTGCCATCACAAGTTGGCTCAGAATGTGCATCACTATGGGCGAAGCGCAATCGATCGATTAGATAAGGGCGGGGAAAAAGAAGAGCGAGAAAGGAAACGGAGGTTGGTTTTTGCTTGACTTTGGTGTGTTATTCTTTTTATTTTATTCTGATTTGCCTTTATTGTTTTACCTTCTTGGACCTATTTTATTATAGTTCTTTGTCTGGCCCCTCTTTCTTCTCAATCCTAAAAGCAGAAGATGAAGAAAATGTGGAGAAGGCGGAACGCATAGAGCGGACAAGAAGGCTGGTGGCATTAACACGGTCACGTGACGGGCGGCGGTGTTTTTTCATGCATGCAATGCGACCGATGCTCTTCTCAAAAACCATGTTATCTCTCGTATCTCACCCATCACCTCATGACGTTTCTTCTTGGTGACGAGGCACGCGAGACCGCAAAAAGGTCGATCAAAGCGCTCCGTGCTCATGTGCTTCGTGAGCATCAGGAGCTGCTAGCGAAGGCCCAGGCCAAGTCGGACCAGGACACCAAAATCGCCCCGCAAAGAGAAGCTCTTCTTCTCGTGCTCAATACCAAAATCCATCTTATTACTACCAAGGATTACACGCCCCGTATTATTCCTGTCACACACAAACTCAGCCAACTCGGTGAGAAGTCCATTGCGCTTATAGCACGTGACGGGTCGTATCGCCAGCCGCTCTCGGAAAAAGGATCGCCCACAGAAGATCTTTTTAATGAAATCATCCCATATGCTAAAGCCAAGCTGATGGGACACAGCAAGCAGGCATTATTGCGGCTCTTCAAGGAGAACGACATGATTGTCGCCGACGCTCGTATCCACAAACACCTCCCGGAAATCTTGAAGCTGACGTTCTACGCGAAAAACAAAAAAGTGCCCTTCAAGATCTTGATGGCTTTACCGGTTCCTGGAAAGCAAACCCACGGCCGTACAGACCAGCTGTGTGAGCCCCAATTCGTGCGTTCTCAGTTGAAATCGATTGTGCGCAACACCTCGGTAATCCCGCCTGCAAACGGCACGTGTGTCTCGATCGTAGTCGGGTATTCAGACTGGAAAGTGTCGGAAATTCTTACCAATATCAACGACGTCATTTCGTACCTTGTGGAAGACAAGTACAAGCCTGTGGGTGGGCTCTTGCAAAGCGTGAATAACTTGCATAGTGTGCTTATTCGGACGAAACATAGTGTGGCGTTACCAGTGATGAAGAAAAAAGAGGTGGTTGAAGAAAACGAGAACGATGAATAGGGAAGTGCGGGGTTTTTGGAGTTCCTGGACTTTTGGGGTTTGTTCCCTAATGGTGCCCTTCTTAGTGGTTCTTTGCGGTTAATTGCGGCGCTTAAGTGGCGACTTAAAAGCGCTTACGGGGACTTCTTATTAAGCATTGCCCGTGTATTACGAATAAAGAAGTGAACTCAGAATCAATTCTGAAGAAGCTGCTAAGTGGGATCTCGGGACTACATTTGGTGCCGACCATTGGTGCCGAAGATTCGTTCGACTGGCGAAAATAAACCAAGAATCATCAGAATCTCGTGCTTATAATGTATTATGATACTTTCCGTGATTTGGGATGTTTGAACTTGCGCCGGTTTCGCCTTTGGAAGATGTCTTTTACGGGTAATATGAGGCTCTAGCTGATTATGTTTTGGAGAATTAATGACTGGGCAAAGGGCTTGACGAAAACACTGGATGAGTAAACGCCGAAGTATTGTGGTCAGTATTAGGTTTGGGAGATTATGGGAAAAGAAGTTTACTTGATTTTAAGACTAGACCTTTAGGATACAGAGAAAGAGAGGAAGATGAAGATGAAGGCAGAGAGAAATTACGAAGAAGATGAAGGTGCAATCCGAATCTTCCGGAATTCAAAGGTGAAAAAGAGAAACAATCAGCCGAAAAGAAACTAGATCGAGAAAGTGGAAAGGAATGGTGATCTCTTCTATGTTATACCCTCTATCTTTTATCCTCTATCTTATATCCTCTATCTTCCATTTTCTATTTTCTATCATATCCCCTCTTTTCCTTCTCTCTTTCTATCCTTCTCCATCATAAACACTTCGCTTCCTCATTCCATTCCCAATATTATTATGCTGATTGCACCCACGCGTTCGCGCCTTTCTCTTATCTGGTCCATCTACAACCCACATGCGTCAAACAACCTTCCAATCAAACACATACCCACCATTAAATCCAAAAAATTCCGCTAATTTTGAGCTTTGCCGTGCCCACTTACTTTCGAAACAAAATAATTGCGTGGTAATGCAAGAAATCCAAGCCCTCTTTCCTTATTGTGGCATTTTTACTTCGCCGCTTGCCTATTTAGGGACGCGCAAAGCGGGCGGCCGCAGCCTTAATTCTCCGAAATATCTCTCCAGGCTCAATGGAGAGCTTCTGTAAATTAGAGTGAAGTCAACTTCACCAGAAAAAGACAGAAAGAGTATTTTCCGCGATTTCAACCAAAATAAAATCCGCAAACCTTTAAACAGGACTTTCCCCGCAACCACCCCAGTTTCCCTCAATCCCAAAGCTTTGCCTTATCTAAATCTTTCCAATTTCCCCCCGTAGAGGTCCATGCACCGCACGCACCCACGCACCGCCGCAGCAGGGCCGGTTTATCCGGTACACGGCTTGCATCTTTCGGATCTCCGAAACACCAAAATCTTCTTTTTTCCCGTCAAGGGCGCCAGCATGACCCACACGTATCTACCGGAGGCCGTGGGCGCATCGTACGTCACAAGCAGGCTCAGCCGGATCCGAGATCTGGCGCCGGCCACGCTCATGACCCATATTCTTCACGACATGGACGACGATGAAGTGGAGCATGTGGAACATTTCAAGTATAAGCAAGATTTGCAGCGCAAGTTGACGGTCACGTCGATCATTGGCCTCGGATTCACACTCATGGGCGTGCCCTTTGGGTTGAGCTCCACTCTTTGGATATCTTTGGTGGATGGAGGCAGTGTCACCATTCTCTATGGATGGCTTGTGGTGGGTTTCTTTAGTTTGTGTGTTGTGTTGAGCCTCAGCGAAATCATCGCCAAGTTCCCCACTGCCGGTGGTGTTTACCACTTCAGTGCCATCTTGAGCAGCGAAAAGTACTCGCTGATGAGCTCGTGGTTCACCGGGTGGTTTCTTCTTATCGGTAACTGGACCTATGCCGTGAGCATTCTCTTCTCCGGGTCGCAGTTTGTGCTCCTGCTCATGGGCCTTAAGAACGTCTACTATAAGCAAGACATGGTGCTTGTTCTTTTGGTATACTTCTTGCTTCTTGCGCTCGTGGGCTTTGTCAACTTCCGCTTCTCACGCCATCTTGAACGGATCAACAAATTGTGCATTATATGGTCGATCGGCACGGTGGTGGTGATTGGCATTTTGTTGCTAGTGTTCGCCAAATCGACCAACTCCGCCTCGCATATCTTGACCCACTTTGACAACTCGCGCTCGGGCTGGCCCGATCCCTTGGCGTTTATCGTGGGCATGCAGAGCTCGTGCTTCACCTTGACCGGGTACGGCATGCTTTTCTCCATGACCGACGAGGTAAAGGCCCCGGAAAAAAACATGCCTCGAGGCGCTGTGAGTGCTGTAGCTATGGCCGTGGTCCAAGGGCTTTTTTTCATTGTGCCCGTGCTTTTGATCCTCCCTTCGTTGACGGTTCTTTTGGACACCAATCCGGAAATCATGCCCATCGACTTGGTGTTCAAAACCGCCACGCAATCCTACGTGGTGTCGTTCTTGTTGATCTTGCTTCTTATTGGAACCGTGACCTTCCAGGCGATCGGAGCACTTACCACCGCGTCTCGTAGCACCTATGTATTTGCTCGTGATGGAGGTTTGCCTTATAAGGACTTGTGGACGCGGGTGGACTCGGTGGAAGAGGACACGTTGCCGAAAAACGCGTTGTTTTTGTCCATGGCGGTGATTGCGCTATTCTCCTTGCTTGCGTTGGTGTCACTGTCGGCGTTTAACGCCTTCATGGGCGCGTCGGTGGTGTCCTTGGCTCTTGCCAACGGCATTCCGATTCTCTGTTTGATGCTCAACAAGAGGAAGAAAATCAAGGGCTCGGCGTTCCGTCTCCGGTACTTTGGCTGGATCATCAATGCTATTTCTGTGCTCTGGGTATTCATTTCCTTCTTTGTTCTCTGTCTTCCTCCGGTAATCAAGAACTTAAATGGCAGCTCCATGAACTACGCCAGTGTGGTTTTAGTCATTCTTGCCGTCCTTGCGCTCATTGGCTACAAGACTTGGGGCGCAAACGTGTTCACGGGGCCGCTTCTTGACACCGACTACCTCGAGCTTCATAACATGGAGGCCCAGGCTCACAAGGTCAAGAGCATGGCGCATTTTGCTGTCTTGGACGACGAGGATGAAGCGGCCGACGAAAGTAAGGACGAAAATATGGCCCAGAAGATGGACCAGAATATGGACCAGAATGCCGCGTTTGCCGCTGATTCTGCTTCGGGCGATACCGAGTGGAGCGAAGGCACAAGCACGATGCAGAGTGTAATTGAAACGCCGCCAAAGAAAGGCTTGAGCCCTGAGGATGTGGACGGTGTTCTTGCCAGCGGCGAACTAGAAGAGGAAGGTGAAGAAATGGGAGATTTGAGCGGTTTGAGCGACTTGAGCGAATCTCATGGTTTAGACAAAAATGGCGTTCCACCACCGCTGGTGAAACCAGAAGGAGAATCGGGAAGCAACGGGGCAGTGGTGTTTGATGCTGCTGGTGATGAAGTTTGAGGATTCCTAGAATTTATAGATAATGGTGGAAATATGGTTGGCTTTGGTAGATTATGGTTGGTTCTGGGTAGATTTTTGCTGGTTTTCGGAAGATTATGGCTGGCTTTATGTTGGTTTTACGTTGGTCGGATTCCTCATTGGCGTCTTTTCTATTGTCTTGGAACCCGTTCCTCCCATTGTTTGCGTTTGAAACGTGACTTGATTGCGGCGAACAGGCACGGATTTGCAATTACAAAAACGCCAATCCGAAGAGCCTTTGTTTGAGTGGGAAATTGTACGTCAAAATACTCAAAAGCGCTAATTACGAAAATACATCATCTCACTCTGTTCTCTGCCTATGGCTTAAGATGAATTGGTCGCACTGCGGAATACGACGGCTGCAAAAACAGAGACATGTGAAGTATCCATATTGGTAAACGGTTACTTGGAAGCTTAAAGTGGAAATGGTATTTCTGTTTTTTATATTTTCCCTGTTAGATCCAACCTTAATTTAATCTTTCGTCTTCCCTCTTTTCCACTACTTTTTCTTTACCCGGCTGCTCAGATGTCGACGGAGTCTAAACCCGTTCGTACAAGTCGTGAAGAGAACCAAAGCGCCAGAAATTAAAGCGTGGCCTGAACACAGTAGTGTTGTATTTTTGCTTAACTGGGATAAATTTGTGGCCGTAAACTCGCTGGCGGGTATTCGCCTCTTTTTAGGAGATGTGAGTTGGTTTCAATACTCTCTTGCTTACACAATACGTCGATGTCATCTTCTAGTCTAAACAAATACCCAGAGGCAAACAAAGAGAAGTGTTTTCAAATCAAGATGTTTTTTTTTTTTTTTGTTTGTTTTTTTTTCTCGTTCTATGTTGTACTCGAAGTTTCACTTTCATCATCTCACACGTAATTCGTTGCGTCTTTGAAGTAGTTCTTGTTCGTAAAAAGTCAGTCATGTTAGACACTCTCTCGGTTAAATTCGCACTCATGCGGGATTCTTAAAACTCAATAACAACGGGCAAAAATACTAAACTAAGATATTATTTGCGGAGCTTCGGGATGTAAAGTTAAAACGCTACTAGTAAAAGAATAGGGCGACTGTTAAACTTAATTAAAGTTGGAAAGGATTGCAAAACAGCTAAAGTCAGATATTTTTTCACTTCGTACGCATCAGAGTAGACCAGTCGCTGCATGCACTATTTGCGCCGCATCATTACATGTACCTCATACTTCATTCGCACAATGAAGCGCAAATCTGTGGCGGCAGGTGAAGCTACCAATTCCTTAAGAAATAAGGTACAATTATCGACCACTAAGAGTAAATTGGAATGAGATTAGATTTTAATAAAGCTTCTGATATCACTAAGAAGACGGTTAAATTTCTTTAGCAACATGATTTAATTCTTTATGGTTATTTTTCGATAAGGCAAGAAAAATCTCGTGCTTACGGTTCGCGCTTGTCTAACGGCAACGGTTGTGAGTTGAGATGAACTGGTAGCGTAGATCTGCTCCTATCCCGGAGGCAATAAAAGAAAACTTTTAAGCAAATCATTAAACATCGCACTTGTCAAAAAGGCTTCTTTATTTAACATGAATTAATGGGCTTGAGGGTTTATAACGAAGAAAACTCTTTTAACCAACGCGAGTTTCACTGACTCATTCTCGAAACTGTGGCTAATCAGAAATCCGGGAACATCCATGCTCGGAGGAATGCGGCTTGGCTTGTTGGAACCGCACGGCGCACGCACCCACGTGCGCTGCATGCAAAACCAGATTATTCCGATCTGGTACTGCAAAGAAATGCAACACGGCATAATTTCCCCAAATCACACCTTTACATTATTTCTACCAGAGTTCTAATCGAAGCAGTCGCTTAAAAGCCGAGTGACACTACCACTGCCGTTTCTTTTGCCACAATAGTAGGCAAGGGGCCTATTTTGCCCGCTTATCGCATGAAGTTGCCGCCAGGCATGCGACCGTGCGCCGCATGGTCCGGGGTGCAAGCCACGCGTCTCCATTTCTCCGGGATTGATCGTCATGTAGCGTGACTGTTCATGCAATTTCTCCGGATGGGCTTTTCTTTATATCAAAAAGAGCTATATACTCAAACTATTTGCCTAGGAAAACTCACCACTAGGCCATTCTTAGCTGACTCTTTTGGAAAAGGATGAGTGAAGTCGAGTCGTTGGCCAGTTCGCTTGCAGACTTGGAGCTGCAGTCCAATGATCTACAGAATCACCCACAGTCGCTTCATGAGTCACTACAAGACTCGTTAAAAAAGGCTCAAGCAGTCGGATCGAAAGGCAAAAGTGGAAATCTACTTGAAAATCAAGAAAAAAATAACACCAGCAATAAAGAGCCTTCAAGGACCTCGAGGTCTTCCGAGTCAAACACCTCTTTCAAGTCTGAAAAGCCCCTAAAGCTCATACCGTCAGCCAGCTCGTCCCGATATACAAAGCGTGTGCCCCAGAGTGAAAGAAGAGGGTTGCTCTCCTCCATAACCATCCTCCCAGAATATAGGGATCCGCGCACGTATAGCCCAAAGCTAAAACTCCTCATTGTGTTGATTGTGGCATTTGCAGCCGTGGCAGGACCCATGGGAACCACGATTTTGCTCCCCGCAGTGGCAGACTTGACCCTGAAATTGAATACTACCGTGTCAATGGTCAACATCTCCGTGGGAATCTACTCGCTCTCGCTCGGAATCTTCCCCATGTGGTGGTCCAACTTCTCGGAAAAACACGGGCGCCGCTCCGTCTACGTCATGTCGTTTTTGTGGTTTTTTGCCTTTTCCATCGCGTGCGCCGTGGCTCCTTCGATCGGGTCGCTAATAGTGCTCCGTCTTTTGGCAGGCGCCGGGGCATCGGCCATCCAGTCATGTGGAGCCGGAACAATCTCCGATCTCTATGCGCCAGAAGAACGAGGAACAGCCCTAGGGCTCTTTTACTTGGGACCGCTTTTCGGCCCGTTTCTAGCGCCGATTGTCGGTGGAGCTGTGGCCCAGGCATGGGGTTGGAGGGCCACCATGTGGGTCATGACCATTGTCTGTGGAGTGAATGTGCTCCTGATTATCTTTCTCTTACCGGAAACGCTTCCAAGTGACAACTCAGATATCATGCAGATGTTGGCTAATGGAGCTATTATGGAGAAAGATGACGACGCTGCCCTGCAACCTGATCTCGAACGGACCGCCACGATGAGATCTCAGACAAGTTCGCTCAGACGCCAGAGACTTGAAGACGAGGCACCGGTCGATCTCATAGTGCCTACTTTGCTGAGAATCTCCACCAACCAATCTTCGTATTCGAGGCATTTCAAAGACCAGCAACTCGACACCGCCTCCGTGAACTCGCCAACGTCTTTTTCTTGGAAAACATACGTCTATGATTACGTGGTGAGGCCCGCCCACGCGGTGGTGCTTCTAGGGTACCTTCCCATATTGCCCGCCATCGTATACAGCGGGATTGCGTTTATGGGGATCTACTTCTTGAACATTTCCATCGCCAATCTGTACGCCAGGCCGCCCTATAACTTTTCGCCCATCGTCGTGGGGCTCATGTACATCCCCAACTCCGTCACGTTCATCATGGCCTCGATATATGGTGGCCGGTGGAAGACTGGCTCATCAAGCGCCACGCACGGCTGCATAACGGCGAACTTCAACCCGAGGCCAGGCTCTCGTGGAACATCGTATTGGCTGCGGCGATTTTCCCGCCTGCCAGTATGATTTTCGCTTGGTGTCTCGACAAAAAACAGCACTGGGTGACGCCTTTGATCGGCAGTGCCTTGTTTGGCCTTGCCCTGATGCTTGTCATGGGCACTACCTTGACCTATCTAGTGGATCTGCTTCCGGGCAAGGGTGCCACGGGTGTGGCCATCAATAATCTCGTGCGCCAGGTACTTGCGGCCACTGCTACGTTTATTACCGAGCCTATTACAAGTGCCGTTGGCACAGGGGTACTTTTTAGTATATATACGGGCGTTATTTCCGTGGGAGTGTTATCGGTATGGTACCTTAAGAGGAACGGACCGGAGATGCGTCAGAAGTACGACCTCTCGAGGTTTTACGCTAAGCTCTAGGATCGGACTGAGGGTGCAACTTTGATTGGTAAGCTTGTTGCTCATATACTCGAGGGCACTTTCTGAGTTCTCCACACTGGTCTGGAAAGAAGAATTTCTTCGAGATTTCAAGAGCATTGAGCGAATACCGATGAGCTAAGATTTCACTGCTGTACCATATTACGCACCAAAGCTTGTTGGGTGTCGATTCAGAATTGCGTATGCATAAGCCATTTTCTTTTATTTGTAATAGGCATTTTTCAGTTTTACTTGGATCTTGCCAGAAATCTCTCAGAAATAAATGTGGCTTAGCATTGAAGGGAACTACTCTCAGTAGGGGTGGGAACAGGGAACGAGATATCTATCATCAGCGAAAAACTTCATGAACGTTCAGAGAGCATTGAGTTCTATTGGCGAGAACGATTAAGGGCTTGCCGATCAGTTCTTAGTCACTTGACCGCCAAATACGACCGGGCACATGCATACTTGGGACGTCTTGTTGAGTTTGATCTCCGTTGCTTGGAAGCTTCCCAGTTTCCCAGCCATAGTTTGGATTTGTACGACAAGTTCAATGACCTCAATGGTTGGGGCCATGGATTTTCTGGGCTAGTTCATTCGGCCGGTGACCTTTTACACACGGATTCCGACTTCCAGCGTATCATGAACTTGTTGCTATGCTTAGTTTAATTGGGATATTACTCAGGAAATAGGCAGCGCAATTGCTGCAAAATGTGGAGTGCGACAACGCCACAAAGGATATAAGGGTGGCTGTGTACGGGCAAAGGTACTGAATGTGGGGTTTGAAGAAAGAGAAAAGAAGGCCAAATTCGGACTATTTTACTATTTTGATTCTTGCTATTTTGTTGTGTTCTCTCTGTTTGGGGTGTTTCGAGATGTGGCTAGTATGACGGGTGAGAATTGGCTGGAGATATCTCATAGTCACGACGCCCACTGCGAATCTCGCACACTAATATTTCTATTCATGTTTCGGTTGAACCAATGTCTTTTCCAAGCGCTTGAACTATTTATTGCCTAGCTTACGTAAAACTTTCTGAAATTCTGTTCTTTATTACACCCTTGGAGTTTGATTTTCATCTGCTTCGGCATTGTAGTTTTCTGCCAACAAAGGTGTATATGCGAAGATGAAAAGCTCTGTCTTTTGGGAAAAGATGTACAGCCAGTGTTCCCAATTATCTTTCAGTTATTTCTTCTATTGAATAAAGAAGAAATATGTTTTGCGAGAAACACTAAAAGTATTCCAGAATATCACTATCGCCATCGAGTAAATAAACTAGTCTATTCAATAAATTCGCCAGACAAATTATGCTTTTCGTATCCATTTAGGCATAGAATTGTCCCTGTGATGTTGCCAGTACAATCCTTGAACTAATTCCGACCGATGTAACTCCTTTTTGGGCCGAGCCAAGTGTTTGTTCAAAAGCTAAGACGCACCATAAATACGTATTCACCAATGCGGCTGCAGACTTGGTTAGAGCTTGCCTGGAATGCTCCGTAAACCAAAATCGGCGCCTTACCTGGCGCAAATGTCGGTGGTCTTATCGAGCCATAGAAGTGCGTGAACATTTGATTTATCTTGGAGTTCGATCAAAGTAACATTTATGAGCCATCCTTCGCTCCGTTAACCTTTATTTTATGATATCCGGGCTCATGTGCTAGATAAAGGATAACTGTTAAGATCATTTCGAATTGTCGGGTGAAATATAAATACGTCAACAGTTACCGATTGATCCATTCGTTAAATCAAATAAGCCAAAAGTTGTATTTGTAAGAACACTGTGTACACATTGAACAGTATCCTTTTAGAGACTCGTAACAAGAACGTACAAGACAATATTATAATATTTGAATACCGAAGACTTGATGACAGTGGAGTTTTCGCGATGTAGCCTTCAACCAACCTCATTTATAATTGTTATTTACCATCTTTTGGGTCCTGTCTTTCATCCTTTAGCTGAGTTTCTAAGGATACAATTTTCGCTATGTGAATAACCGTTTAGGATTCAAACGGCTTTCCAGTGTTTTCTTCTCCTATCTGTGTACATTGATTGCCACGCATATTATACTGTCTTAGTACTGTAGTAATCTCCAAGAGCACCACGGAGAAGCTATATAAAGAGCCTTTCACAGAGTGCTATTGAACTGAAACACCAAAAACGACCTTTTAATCAAGATGAAAAACAGAAAGAAATCAAAATTAAAAAATATTTGACGCTCCCCAAAACTTCCAAAACACCCACAAGTTCTTCCACCTGGGGCAGATTTAAGCCGTCCTTTGCTCCTCGGTTTGCCTGTTCCCTCACCAGTACATTGCTTGATAAATATGCTCGAGAACAAAGAACAAAGAAAAAACGCACACAAACACCAAAAACGAAAAACCACAAAAAACAGACAGTCTCGCATTGTCTCAATTCCTCCCAAAGTCCTAAAAATCAAGCTCGCTTTTTCTCCTTTTCACCCCTCTATTTGACCTCATAACCAACTCCTCCCTCGCTTTTTTTGCAACTTTTGCAGCTGCGAAACTGACGCTACCAGGGTGTCCAGACGTGCACACAGCGCGGGCGAAAAAAAACGGCAAAAACCACCTCGAAGCTCAAGCTCAGCTTAAGCTTAATCTTCTTAATCTAAATCTACACCACAACAATACCTACACTATGTCCGCAGACCACACCAGGGATCCTTGTCCAGTCGTCATCTTGAGTGATTTCGGTGGTGCGTTTGCCATGGGTGTCATTGGAGGCTGTTTCTGGCACGGAATCAAAGGTTTCCGTAACTCGCCCTATGGTGAGCGTACGTATGGAAGTATCAGTGCGATTAAAGCAAGAGCCCCTGTAGTCGGAGGCAACTTTGGAGTGTGGGGAGGCCTTTTTTCGACATTTGACTGCTCGGTCAAGGGTATCAGAAAAAGAGAGGACGCGTGGAACGCGATTATTGCCGGTTTTTTCACTGGTGGCGCTTTGGCCATTAGAGGAGGATGGAAACACACCCGAAACTCGGCTATTTCGTGTGCGTGTTTCTTGGGAATCATCGAGGGTGTGGGCATGATGATGCAGAGGTTCATGGCCCAGCCTACGGTGGGCCCAGTGTTTCCAGATGAACCCATGAAGGCGTAAATGACGAAATGAAGAAAAAAGAACAAGAGAAAAGACTGAAAGAGGGAGGAAGAATGAATAGAGGTAGAACAAAAGAACGAAAGAATGAACAGAGGAAGAAAAAGAGAACTCGAAGTTATGAAGAATACAGGATGAAGAATGCAGAGCTCACGAAGACTCGATAAAGATAGGTCGAACAGGGGCCCCGGGGGCACAAACATGTATATATAGCGAATACAGCGGTAAATTAGAAGCGTTAAGTGGATTCGGCTGGCAATGTAGCGAGACGTGGAGGCAGAGATTATAGAACAAGTGGAAGATGAGGTAAAGCAAGGAGAAGAGTGAAAAAAAGGGAATCCAAAAGGTTGGCCCTCAGAAAGTGCTCGAGTTAGTTATGTCTGCCTGAGCTTTTATCCTGATATAGGTAACAGTGGGAGTCAATGGACCATGGCTTAACCAGGGACTGGACCATGGGTGAACCAGGTATTGGACCATGGGTGAACCATGGCTGGCACATGGCTGAAATCATTTATTTTGCCTGATAATTTCAAATTGTAAAAGCGTTGAAGGAAGTGTGGACAGACTAACAACCCGTGCAACTTCTCGCATTAAGCCTGTGTTTTAAGGTGGTTTGGAGGGTGAATAATGAGACCGCGTATGTCGGCTGAAGAAAAAACAATATCTATAATGATCTAGTATATGCTATTCATCATATTAATTTCTTCGGTAGACCGGATATGGAAACTGGCCTAGCTAGAATTACTGCAGCATTGGCTTTATCGAAATATACTTCCTACAGTAACTAATAGAGTGCTTCTTCAATCTTTAATTAAAATCATGCGTGAAAGACCTGCTGCTCAGTTGTGGCCTTTCTTCAGTAGGGCTCATTTATTCAAGGTAACCTTGGAAGAATTAAAAATACTCCTTACAATCCAATTGTCTTGGTTTATCTTTAGCTGTTTGTATCTACATCCAGGGTTATGTCAGCTTCGTATCTTACACTCAAATATCAAGACTTGTGATATCATTAAACGGCTCATTGAGGGTCCCATGAAAGGCCTCGCTAAGTTCTGTTTTTTCTTCTTTTCTTTTCTTCCTTTCCCTCACGAATTTCCCATCTTCTTTCCAAACCCCACAAATCCCCAAACTCTCCCAAACCCTCCCCAAACTCTCCCGAACTCTCCCAAACTTTACCCCATCGATGTCTCTATTCTTCCCCCTCTTTTGGCGAAAAACTATACTTTATCCCCCGCCTCCACCTACTGTGTCCCGGTGCGAAAACGGTTGCTGGCTAAAAAAATTAAATAAAGCACTTCAGTTTCAATCATTGAAGCCCAAAAAACCCCAACTTCGCCAGTTCTTCAAAACTCGTACATTCACACCTCCTAATTAATCTGAAAAAAAGAGAGGAAAAAGAAGAAAACATTTTCCTTTCCCGGAATCACCCTCCCGGAACCAGCCAGCCAAACCAAAACCAGCCCCACTACATGCAGGACTTCACCACTCTGGGCGGATGCCAGATTTCGCTCAAGAATGCAAAAAAAGGTCCGGAGACTTCTGAGATTGTTGAAAATGCTGGGGCCTCGCTTGGCCTCCCCCGCTCAATACGCTCGCACGCCTCCGCTAATAATCACCTTTTACCGCCCACACCACTACAACCCTTTTTCTTGCAAGTTGTATTTTTCTTCTTTGCCACCACAAGAGAAAAGCACTTCCCCTGGATAAGGCCATTCTGTACTTGCAATTGAATACGCCCCTAAAACAGGTCTACTTCTTTGTTTTCCCGTGCTGCTTTTCTATTCTTATTCTATTCTTATTCTTTTTTTTTATTTTTTTATTTTTTTTGTTTGGTGGGTTTTTTTCGGACACTCAAGCGTGGACCAGGCCCCGGCTCCTCCTCAATACATAGCGCCGTCTGCATTAAGCGCTCCAATCTCCAATCTCAAATCACTCACTCACCCACTCACTCACTCACTCACTTGGCCGAATTCTACATCCAAAGAAATCCCGGACAAAGCCCACCCCAATCTTTTGAGAAAGGCTGCAAAAGCAAACCAAGAAAAAAAAAAAAAAAAGAAAAACATCATAAAAATAACAAACAGATTTCCAAACTCCAATCAGACTCGCAATCCAATCCCTGGCCACAAGCACAACCGCATATTCTACTAAGACACGGGCCCATGTCGTACAACTATGCATTTAGCCGCCAGGATCCTCCAGGATCCGTCGATTGGCAGCCCCTGAAAAACACCCCACTGACTCCTTCAGAGCTAGCTGAAGCTCCCACCACCCCAACCAATCAGCAATATACGCTGGCGGCAGGGTTTAGAAACCCATGGTACTCGCCGGCCTCCCAGCCGTCGCTCGACGGATCGCTTCCGCCGTCATCGTTTCTTGCCTCCAAAAAACATTCCTTCGCCAACCAGCTTCCGGTGACATACGAGAACATTGATGTGCAAGGGGCTGCTGCCGCTGCCAATCAGGGCTTCATCCACCCTCCTACGCGCGCCGACAACCCGTTCAATCCATACTATACCAGCCAGGATGTTTCCTTGTCCAACTTCCCCGATCGCCGTATGTCTGCTGCAGTGGATGGCTCGTTTTTTACACCCTATGGCGACGGGTTTCTGGCCAATTCCGCGTGGGCATCCCCTGGCGTTGCGCTGAACCAGCTCCCAGTCCAAGGTGTTGCCGTTCCCCAGCAAGGATACTTGTTGAACGGCTTGGCGCAAGCAAGCAGTGGCCAAATGGCTCCTCCACGACGCTCTTCAGTGGCTTTTGGTGCTTCCCAGTACCAGGCTAACCCGATCAACTCGCGCTATCTCAGCCCGCAGATAGGGGGAGCCCCAAGTGTGTCCCTGCTTTCACAATTTGCTTCGCCGGTAAAGCCGTCATCTTCGTCCTCCTCATCTTTGAGGCGAGTGGTGGTTCCAAAGATGATGCGTGTGACTAGCAAGGCTGATCTCAATCCCCGTGTACACAGCCAGCCCAAATACAGAAGACGGTCGGTGAACTCGGTTCACATCTCCCCAACTAATGCCCTCACAGTTTACCTCACGGAGACGTTTGCCCTCTGCCAGCCTCAAAAGTTTCGCTACCTGAAAAAGTCCAATCCAAAACGAGTATTGACGAAGCCTTCGGAGCCCAAGTACAATAACGGGTATGATAACGAGGACAGCGACTACATCTTGTATGTCAACGATATGCTTGGACCTGAGGAGGGCAGAAAGTATGTCGTTCTAGACCTCTTGGGCTCCGGGACTTTTGGCCAGGTTGTCAAGTGCCAGAATCTAGCCAACCAATCGATTGTCGCAGTCAAGGTAGTGAAGTCCAAGTCTGCATATCTCAACCAATCATTGTCTGAAGTGAAAATCTTGGAGTTCCTCAACCAGAATAGCCAATCGGGCAACTTCATCAGGCTTCTAGACACTTTCATGCACAAGGAGCACTTATGTCTCGTGTTTGAGCTTCTAGCGTCTAATCTCTACGAACTCATCAAACAAAACCAGTTCCACGGTCTCAGCATGAAGTTGGTCAAGTCCTTGACTAAACAGTTATTGACCTCTTGCGCTCAACTCAAGAGCTTTCAGATCATACATTGCGATCTCAAGCCAGAAAACATTCTACTATGTCAGCCCGACAAGGCCGAGATAAAAGTGATTGATTTCGGCAGTGCCTGCTTTACGCGAAGGACAGTATATTCATATATCCAATCTCGATTCTACAGATCTCCAGAGGTGATTCTCGGCTTGCCCTATACAGAGTCTATTGATATGTGGTCTCTTGGCTGTATCGTTGGCGAACTCTTTTTAGGTTTACCGATGTTTCCTGGATCTTCGGAGTATAATCAGATCTACAAAATCGTGGACATGCTCGGCCCGCCTCCCAGACACATGTTGGAACATGGACGCAACCTGTTGCAATTTTTTGACAAAATACCGTCATCAGACCTGAACGGAAAGCCCAAATTTGAACTCAAAACTTTTGACCAGTACGTGGACTACTTGAGCAAAACTAAAGACAAGGCAGAGAGTGCCAAGACTGAACAGCAGAATAAAAACTACTTTGATCAGCGCTTGCTCAAAGATATCATTTTGGGCTACAAGATGCCATCGAAGAAGATGACCCAAACAATGATCGACAAGGAATTAGACCAACGCCATCTTCTTGTCGACTTCTTGACAAAGGTTTTGAACCTTAATCCTTTGGAGCGGCTCACTCCTCAGGAGGCATTGAAACATCCGTTTGTCACTGATTCGGTGCCCACGCAAACGAAACTGTTTTCATCTTCTAATTCTACGGTATCACTGACAGCACCCACTCAATCAGATATGACGGAGGACTCAATCATGAAATTTTAGCTGTGTGACAAGAATTGCAAGCCAGCAGGTGATATTGCCGCGCAGTCGTGCGCGTTCGAAATTGGAAATGCGGAAACACCGCATTCACCAAAACTCTCGACAGTCGTCAAAGTCGCATACATCGGGAATAACAATCCGTTGGATTTGGCATCTTAGAGGATAATCTCGCTAAAGATTTAATCGTGTTAAAATATTTGAGGCTCGACAAGTGTGCAGCGGTGACCAAAGAAAAGGAATAATACTTTACTCGCGTTTTTAAACTGAGTGTGTGGAAATATACAATTCGTCAGAAAGCATGAACGTCAGCACAAGTGCCTTGGGTGTTCGGAGGAGAAAAGCAAAGGGACAGAATATCGATGATGAAGAGAATGCATCCCTTTTGAGGCTAGGGCCAGAGTTTCAGCGCACACAAATCACAAACTCGGGAGACGAAGAACAGCTCATTGCGTTGAACTTATCTGAAGCGCGTCTTTTGATTAGAGCGGCTTTGAAAGAGAGAAAAATGAAAAGCGACAAGAAGCAGACGTTTGATGATGACGATGAAGAGGAAAACCAACGTGAGGACGAGATAGCCAATATTGAACTCGCAGGTCCCAACTCCAATGAGATTGTGCACAAGACCTTGAACTATTTGTCGACGTTTTCTAGGTTCAAGAATCCGTCGTCTACAGAAACGGTGGAGAAGCTTTTGAACGATTTTGGTACGCATGCTTCTGAGCCTTTGCATCCGTTTGAGCTAGCACAACTTGGAAACTTGGAGTGTGAGGATGCAGAAGAAGCCAAGTCGTTGATTCCCAGTCTAACCAATAAGGTTTCTGATGTCCAATTGAAAACGCTATTGACTGAGTTGAGGAAATACCACACCTTATCGTAGGCATGGGCGTGTTAGAGCTGGGTAAGAAGGAAATGATGAAATGAAGAGGAGAAGGAGAAGAGAAGAGAAGGAATGAACATCAAGGTGTGGGATTTCGGAGCTGGACTGAAAACAGGATGTAAACAAGATGTGTCGATGATAAGCAAGCCCGCCGTTGTGATGGTTTACTGATGGGAATAGGCGGTCCTGGCACCGTGGCCTGCATCATAAGCTGCCAATATCATGAGCAGTATTCTATAAGCCATAATCTAAAAGCCAAGGCCCAAAGCCAAATTGCTAAAACGCTGAAAAACGGATGGTCTAATTTCTTCTAATGCAGAAGAAAGATAAAGAATATACACAAGAAATGTTTCATTATTCTTTCCATTATTTTCTCTATTATTCTTTCCGTATTTTCATTCCCCAGCTATAATCTATAATGTGACAGGTTCTCTGATATGCGGCTTTGAACGCGGCGTCGCGAACATCGAGATGCGCTTTCATGGTGCACCTCAATGCAAGCAGTAGAGTAATCGGTGAAGAACACTTTTTTGACGCAGCCAAAAGTCCACAACACACCTTTGCACGCCACTTTTAAGCACCGGGAATGGATTCGGACGATCTTTATGATGAGTTTGGCAATTTTCTAGGCGACGCCAACGACTCGGACGCGGATTCTAGCCGCGAGGAAGAAAACAGTGAAATCTACCCCAAAAACGGCGAAACCCACCCCAAAAATGGCCTTTCTACTGACATGCAAATGGAGGAAGCCCCCGATACATTTGCCCAGGAAGCCAGCACAGCCCTCACAGTGGCCCCCTCTCTACAACAGCGTTTTTCCGGGGTCGAAACCATCGTCGTGGACCCCACAGCAGAGGGTCTGGACGAACCGGTGATTAAGCCCATACAAGAACACAGTCTCCGGCTAGAATACAAAGCCGCTGACGACGACAGCCTTCCGGAGACCACATACTCCAAACAGTACCTCAAGGAACTCCCGAAACAGCTCCCGGAACGGATCCGCAACGTTGCCGTGGTGGGGCACCTCCATACAGGAAAAACCAGTCTTATCGATACGCTAGTGACACAAACACACCCGGAAATCAGCGGCACGAAGAAGCGTGATCATGTTGACAAGCCCGTCCGGTACTTGGACACCCACAAGCTCGAGCAGGAGCGTGGCATGACGCTTTTCACGGGGGCAGTATCGCTTTTATTGGCGGATTCCAAAGGTCGCAGTTATGCCTTCAACTTGCTCGATTGTCCCGGGCACCCGGACTTCCGCGACGAGGTTTATGCGCTGTTGGACGTGGTGGAGGGCGTGGTGGTGGTTTTGGACGTTTTGGAAGGCCTCACGGCGCCCGATAAACGGATAATCACCGAGGTTATGCGCCGCAACTTGCCCATGGTGGTGGTGCTCAACAAGCTCGATAGACTAGTGCTTGAGCTCCGGCTTCCGCCCCACGACACGTGGCTCAAGCTCCGCCACGTGCTCAGCGATCTCAACGCCCACATCTACCACAACGAGTACGCCACAGGATACACCCATGAGAAGCTAGTGAGCCCGCTCAAAAACAACGTGATTTTCGCCTCGCACACGCTCCACACCAGCTTCACTCTCGCCACGTGGGGCCGGCTCTATGCCGAGAGGGGCAAGCTTGGCGGGGTCGACGAAAACAAGTTCACCCAGCTTCTCTGGGGCGAGGTTTATTATGAGAACGGGGCGTTTAGTCGCACGTCTGCTTCGTCCCGTTCCTCCACCAACAACGCCGTCACCACGTTCGAGCACTTTGTGCTCCAGCCGCTCTATAAGATTGTGTCGCACACGCTCGTGGCCGATAAGACGGATAAAACAGACACTGCTCTCGCACAGCTTCTCTGGAGCCAGTTTGGTGTCTCGGTGCACAAGCTGTATTACGAATGCGACCCGCAAACGCTCCTCCAGGAAGTCTTTCGCACGTTGTTGTCCAGGACGGGCGACCTTGTGCACCTGGTGGTGACCAGCGTGGGTCCGCCCGACGGCGATAGCGTGGTAAGGGCCAAGGGCCATGACACGGGCCATGACACGGGCCATGACGAAAACAACTTTGTTCTCGCCGAGGTGTTCAAAATGAGCCTTTGTCGCGACAACGAGCGCTTCGAGTGCCTTGCCAAGATCCACAAGGGTACGCTCAGGGCCGGTGCCCGTGTGAACGTGGTTGGCAGCAGTTTTCCAGACGATAATATCGATTTCCGAACCGAGCACGTGACCGGCGTCCGGGTGCCCGTGGGCAGGTACTCCATCTCGGTTACGGAGGCGTACGAAGGGACAATTGTTGTTGTGGAGGGCATTGGCCACGCCATTAGCAAGAGTGCCACCTTAGTATCGACAACAGTGCCGCTCGCCCAGGTGCTGGCAATCCACAAGCGTGATTTTGCCAAACACGCGTTTTTCAAGGTGGCCGTGGAGTGTGAAAAGCCGGCAGAGCTCCCTCAGCTTGTGGCCGGGCTCTCCAGGCTCACCAAGTGCTACCCCTCGGCCATGGCCCGGGTCGAGGAGAGCGGCGAGCACGTGGTGTTGGCTCCGGGCGAGTTGTACATGGACTGTTTTCTCCATGACTTGCGCCACACACGCCCCGTGGGGACCACAACTTCACAACCTCTTCTGATCAAGGTCAGTGACCCCATGGTCAAGTTTGGAGAGACGTGTGGCGAACGGTCGGCCACCAAGATCACGGCCACGGCCTCGGCTTTGGGTGGCTCAAAGAAACACGCCATTTCCATCATTGCAGAGCCCGTGGCCGATAAGCATTTGCTCCGGGCCATCGAAATGGGCCGCATATCGTTGCGTGACCCACCCAAGACCACGGCCAAGCTTTTGAGAGAGGAGTTTGGCTGGGACGCTCTTGCGGCTCGGTCTGTTTGGACTTTTGGCCCCAACGACATGCTAAACCCCTCGATGCTCTTGGACGACACGCTTGAAGCCGACACCGATAAAGCCCGGTTGCAGCAGGCCAAGGGTCACGTGACCGCCGGGTTCGGTCTTGCCGTCAACGAAGGCCCGCTCTGTGACGAGCCGATCCGGCGGACCAAGTTCAAGATCTTGGACGCCGTTCTAGGCCCAGACGTGGCGAGCAGTGGCGGCCAGGTGATCCCCATGGCCCGGAACGCCGTCCACTGTGGCCTTCTTACGGCCGCACCCCGGCTTCTCGAGCCCATGTACCGAGTCCATGTCACGTGCACCTACAAGAGTGTTGGTGCCGTTCACACCATGTTGGAGAGGCGACGAGGATGGGCCGTGGCCGAGTGCGAGGTGCCGGCCACCCAACTCTACCACATCGAAGGCTGTGTGCCGATCATGGACCTGGCCGGACTCGATACCGATATGCGGGTGTTCACCCAGGGCCAGGCTTTCTGTTCACTCGAGTTTTTCCGGTGGGACAAGGTGCCGGGCGACCCAATGGACGCTTTGTGCGAATTGCCGTCGATGAAACCGGTTCCAACGGCTTCTCTTGCGAGGGACTTTGTGTTGAAAACACGCAAACGCAAGGGGTTGAGTGGCGAGCCGTCTTTGCAGAAGTACATCGACCCGGACTTGTACCTGCGGTTGAAAGAGAGCGGCATTGTGCCGTGATCAGCGGAGCAGGGTCATGCAAAGGGCGGTCAAAGGGCAGTCAAAGGGCAGTCAAAGGGCAGTCAAAGGGCAGTCAAAGGGCCATACTCGAGTAAAGTTGATCAAACCGGTACAAGCAATATCGATGAGGCTGGTTTGGGTGGACACGTGATCGAAATTGAAGCTGCTAGAAACTTGTGTAGCTCAGGAAGCATGCATATCAGAAGAGACACCATTGGTTCCACGATCTGGTTGAACTTGAAGGTAGTGTCGTATCACCACTGAGAAACGCAAGTCCTACTGTCGCTACCCCGGAACATCTACGGCTGATTAAAATTCACATTCACATCCTGGTATGAATGCCAAAGGTTCATTGCCGATACAGATCATCTACGAGTAATATATCCATGTCGTTGAATCGGTAATACTGCGCGGCCAACTGTCCGACTTCTTGAACCACGGTGAAGCTTGGCCACATCTTTTTCATGCCCAATTACGCTTCCTCAGCTTTTTGTTTGGCCTCACATTGTGATAGTTTTTCCCTTTTCGTTGTTCTTGCCGTCGTGAATCAAGTCCAATCTTCACGAAAGGCGCCCTTCGTGTGATGTTTCCTGGGGAATAAACGAATTTCGCTCAGAGCTTCGCAGGAGCTACATTGAACTACTATAGTACTTTTACCACATCGAGCAACTCCTATGCATGGCCATTATTCTCCTCTGTTGGTTGATTACCCAATTACATCGCTCACCCCAAAAGTGCCATCCTTAAATCATCTCTGACCGTACCTCATCTGTAGATTGTCCAACGTGGACTAAAACCGCATTCAACGTTATTTTTCTGTCGCTGAACCGAAAGGTGTCTATTACTACTGCGCTACGTAGTCTTGTGGCTGATCTGGGCATCTAAGGTAGTCGGAGAAGATAAGAAAAAAAAAGCCATTGACAGAACATCTCTCATAATTGAAGAGCAAACATGAATGTGGAAGTTCTCGCTCTGTTTGGACAACACACCCTGCAATCACCATGTCTACCGAAAAAAATCCACCGTTAGCACTGGCCCCGATTATGTGCAATCTGGGATTCAGGAATAATTGATGGGTTATTGTATGGGTTATGAGATCGGTGCAGAAGTGCCAGTCCATGAAGTGAAAAAACTGTGAGTATTGTGAATATGTGAATATGTGAAAATGTGAATATCTGAAAGTTGTGAAAGTTGTGAAAAAACGGAATATGTGAAAATACGAAAGTTGTGAAAATACGAAAGTTGTGAAAACGGAAAATAGATAAACAAATCAAAGTAATAAACAGGTCTTGGTTTTTCCGTCATTGAAGGTAAGGATAGGTGCATGAAATAGAAGCTCGATATGGTCCCGAAATGACGCTCCTTCAAATTTACACATTTTTTTTCTTCTTTTTTTCTTTTTCTTGGTTCCTTTTTCTTTTAAATAAACGAAATCTTGTTACCATTGAACCATTTCGTGGAATTCTCGAGATATGCGTACGCAATTTCGTTATTTGCTTTCTCATAAAACTCTGGCTGCTGGCTCTGGACATACTATAGGATTACGCTTGATGCCTGAGCGAGAAGACTTAAAAGTGCACACTTTTCTTTGTGTTCTTTTTTCTGTTTGTTCTTTTCCTTTTTTTTCTTTCTTCTTTTTTCTCTCTTCAAATCCTTGCCTACCGCCTCCACCCTTCTTTCTCTACAACCGGTTCCTAGCATTGGTGCATCGGTGCATCGGATGCCTCACGTGTATTGACTCTACTTACTGCTTCTATACTGCTACCTAGCACTATATACTGGTCTCCACAGTATGTCTCCTCTTGCGGCTGGGTCCGCCCTCATCCTCGCCATAGTCTGTGTTTTCACCAAATCCACCGACTTCTCTTTTTTCGCCATTTTCGCCATTTTCGCCATTCTCACCATTCTCACCATTCTCACTAACATGTTCCAATCCCACACCCTCCTCCCTAAGGCCTTCTAGGTACCGAAGCTGCCTTGTAAAGGGCACCTCCAATTCGATTTTTAGAAGCATTCGCCGCACACGGCGCCGCCTTGTGTTCAGAATAAGCGCAGCATACAATCCAAGAATCCCCTTCAATGTATGCTGCTTGGACTCCGGACTGTCTCTTCCTATCCTAAGCCTGAGGTCTGGAATGTGCAAAAAAGGAACACAGTTTTCGAAAGAGTTCGCCGCCTCGAACGAATAACGCAATTCATCCAAAAATTCGTGTACTGTCGCCAGCGAGTCCACTGTATGTTGTAATCGGGGCAATGTCGCTAGCTCTGGGGTATGCGTGGACGCTTCTCGGTAAAGATACTGCTTTCCAGCCATCTCGAGAATAACGGGTAGAAGCAGGAAATCCGCATGTTGGAGTGCTGGCAGCGGCCGTTCGGTGTACGATTTCGAGCCAGGGCCAGGGCCAGGGCCAGGGCTAGGGCCATGGTCGGATCCTGATCCTGATCCTGATTCTGGCTCAGACTCGTCTTCAGAAAGCTCGTTGTGGGCTTGTTCGAGTGCACTGGCAGCCGCCACAGAAGCCTCGTCGCGAGCCATATCTCGTCTTCCCGTATCCTGGATGATATGGTCACCGTATTCGTTAATCGAAATGTCGTCAGGAATGTCGTCAACAACCTCCTCGTCATTTTCTAGAACTGCTTCATCACTCTCTGCACCAACGTCTTCGATTTCTTCAATTTCGTCAATCTCCTCATTTTCTTCTCCAATCTCCTCAACTTCCTCACCACCCTCAATTGCCTCTGCTAACGCTCGTGCTGAACTAGTTTCCCTCTCGGTGATTGCCCCATTTTCCACAATAACCCTTCCCATACCCTCGCTATCCTTACTTTCCCGCTCAAGTGCAAAATCCACCTCACCCTCTTCCTCCAACTCTTCGTCTGCCGATTCTACGTCCTCAATATGGCCCTCGCTCTCCAAATTTTCAATCTCCTCCTCTGAATCGAGCTCAATCACCAGCTCTTCCCGGTTGTAGCCAGAACCAAGACCTGGCGAGACGTGCCCGTTGGTCTTACCATTGCTGGCCGTTTCAATCACTTCTAGGTCACTGTTTTCGGAATCTGGATCTACACCATCTTCGTCGAGCTCGTCTGCACTCAAATCGTTAGTTTCAGAAGCATTCTCCTCGTCATTCTCTTCGTCCTGACTGGCCAACTCCTCGAAATTGGGCTCCTCGTCTACGTTTTGCAGTGCCAAATGAACGGGGGTTTCGTCTAGATGAGCTTCTGGGAATTCCTCCTCCGCACCAGACCCGTAGCTCGGGTCCGAGTCGACGGGAAGCTCGTCCAACTCAGTCAGCGGCATATTTACTCACGTGTATTAATCTTTAGGGGTTTTATGAAAAGTTGGTGCAAGAAGAGCCAGAGTACACTGATTCTTAGTATGCTAGTGGGTCGGGCCAAAGGGCCAAAGGCCCAACTCGCACGAAGTGCCAACGCGCATACCGCATTTTTCCTGGCTCAGAGCAGAATTGAATGACAAGGCTCGCTTGTTCGGCATAACGGGACTTCAACTATAATTAGACAATTCTAGACTTTTCCGTGAGCCTAGCGTGAATATTGCCCTCCTCTTTTTTCCATTCACTTGGAGCTGCCACTGCACTATGGTCACAGTCCGACTTCTCTCTCTCTCTCTCTCTCTCCCTCCCTCCCTTATGGGGCCCACACTTTAAAACTCTGCGGCTCTGCCACCGAGAGAGGCTTGTTTGATTCACTGATGCTTATCTCAGACTTATCAGCGTCTCCTTCTTGACTAAGGGCCTCGGCCGCCTTGCTCTCCAGAGTCTCCTTGAACGAATGCTTGACTGGATTGAAAAGCTGACTCTGCACCTCCGCCAAAATCCTCGAGACACTCGCGAGCTTTTCTCCGCCCGCCTTTTCACCATTTTCGTTCTCTTTCTCTTTATCCTTATCTTCTTCGCTGGAGGGCTGGAGTAGTTGCACAATCTCGCTGAGCTTTCTTGTGATGCCAATTGTCGACTTTGTCAAGGCCAAACGGTCCATGAAGATCTCGTTCTGTTGCAGGGCCAAGTTCTGCCGTTCTCTTTGGTACATCTTCTCTAGTTCCTTGATTTTCTTCACCTTGACGTCGAGCTTGGCAAGTTCTTGGTTGAGGATGGCGTTGGTGAGCCTCTGCATTTCTCGCTCCTCGTAATTCGCAAACAAATGGCTGCGGGCACCCACCAGTCCTAGAACGGCGGTGGCAGCATTCTTGAGCAAGCCGTCGGGTGTATTTGCAGAGTTGGTGTTGAAATCCTCAACAAGCTTTTCGTCGATGTCCTCTTTGGGCGTCTTGCCATTCTCTTCCACGACACTTTGTTTTGATTCGTCGCCGGAATTAGCCATGTCCCCGTCCTCGTTATCCTTGTACACTTTCTTCAACTTCTTCATGAACGTTTCATCTATGACCTTCGAAGCATTGCCGGCGGCGGCCTTGACCACTTCTGCATCGACGAGATTCGTCATGAAAATCAAGTTGCTGATGACCGGGTTATCGGCGGTCATGACCGGGAAGTTGGAGGCAAACTTCAAGATCCCCAAATCCTTATCGCTGAGCTTGTTGAAGCGGTCCTCGATGGGCATTTTGAGAAATTTGAGCACACATTCCTGCGGCGTTCTGCTGCCTCCAACTAACTTCGCAATCATATACCAGTCATCCGGATGTTCCTGGACGGCAATCAACAAATTGGCAAGTTCCTTGGACGACCAGTCGTCATTATCAAGTTTTTGCTTCTTGTGTGGGGGTTCATCCTCTGCATCGGCATCCGCACGCTCATGTGTGGCTTCACTTCCATCGTTCTGTTTCTCGCTCTTTGCTTGTGTGGACCCCATTAATTCTTTGAGCTTCTCCACATTCACGTTCCCTTGCATTGGCTTATAAGTGTTGAAAGGAAAAAGACCTCGCGGCGTGTCGTACTGAACATGGAAGTCTCCACAGTAGGGTAACCCCACCAGTGTGCCATCAGGCGCCTTCTCCAATGCATATGCCGGCTTGAACTGAGGATTCACCTGGTAGTTGATAAGCCCCCATTTGTTCAAAAAGCGGTGCACTCGCATCAATGTGCCCACATCACCAACCAATGTTCGCCGACACGATGTTAGCGTGAGGTACTCGTTTGGGTTGAGTCTGTAGGCATTGACCATGAAGTTTCGGTAGTCGGCGTAGATCACCGGAGATTTAGAGGGATGCGACGTCTCGAAAAACTCCGGCAACGAGTCCTTCTCGATCTGGTGGATCTTTTTCATGTTGAACCAGCTCGCGTATGATGGAATGATGATGGCATGCGTCTGACGGATTCTGGTTTTGTCGTCGGCGTCGATATTCACCGGCTGCGACTCCTCCTGTGGGTCATCATCCATGTTTTCATGATCGTGGTGGTCCTGGTGATCTTCATGACTGGTTGTTTTCTCGAGCTTCACTGTCTTTTCTTGGGACGGGCTTCGTGCAGAAGCGGTCTTCAGACTCATTGGAGCACTCGAGCTTGAACTGGCTCCACCACTACCATCTCCGTCGAGCTCGGTTGTTTTTTCTTGCCCTTCGTGATTTTCGTTGGGGTTTGGTGTGGTTTCCGTCCGGGGGGTTTGTAGTGTGGGTACTGGCCCGTTTTCCTCGTCCAACTCCATTTGATCCTCATTTTCCTTTTCGTGGCTGCTTTCATCAGCAAGTGCTTCCTTCTGACCGAACAAGGTTTCGGATACACCTTCATGGGGCCTTGTTTCTTGAGCTGCTCCAAGACCGGGCTCCAGCAGGGGTGAAACACCCGTTTTGGCCTCGCCAGAGGTCTTGCCAGAGGTTTCTGTATGACGGTTGGACTGCGTATAACCGCCGGCTTCCGGAATGGCTTCCAGAATGGCTTCGGCTCTGGCTCTTTCGTTCGCGTCGGAGATACCACTGGTGGAAGCACCGCCGTTTTCTTGTGCCGGTGCAGCCCCTTCTTTATGGTGGTCCTCGGACGAGTTCTCCCAGCGATCAATGTCTCCTCCTGCTGCAAACAAATTGTCTTCATCTTCGACATTTTTGGTACTGGAGTCTTCAAGATGCAACACATCGACGTTTTGCTGGCTCGCCTCAAAGTGCTGGTTGCCTTGCTGGGCATCTAGCAGGCCCAGACCCATGTCATGAGGCAAAGCGAACTCATTCTCCAAATGCAGTTGAGACTTTGAAGAGTCGTCCAGAATATCGTGGTTTTCCCCCGGCCGCGTACTCGAAATGGGCAAATTCTCGCCGGCACCATGCTGGGATTCTCCCGAAGACAGGTTCATGTCCATGTCGTAAAACAGAGGGGACTTATTCTCCATAAGGCCATGGCCAGCATCCATGTTGTTATCGGCATTGGGCAGTAGACCAGGGATCATGTCCGAGTCCGACATAATCAAGGCACGGAGAGTAAAAGCTTGGTTTTTTTTTTCTTGTTTTCCTGTCAATGGCTTCCTCCTGAAGAGAACCACAAATGATGCAAGATTGGTGTGGTGCAGCCGAAGCTCAGATGGTGCAGAGTTTATGTTTTGGAGAGTTTTTTGTTGAGATATTGACTTTCGCACTTGAGAAAAACCGCGTTGATAGTCCGAAAAAAAGCTGGCAGCTGGATGAATACGCGAGGCGCCAATTGCAAGATTTCTAGTGAGCCCGCACTGTGCTGGGAAAAAAACGGTTCCTAGGGTGAACACAAGTGTGGAACGAAACCCAGATTATTGCCGTATCCGGAAAGAAGCCGAACCAGATCGAGATCAAAATCAGAATCGGAATCAATATGGATATCAGAAACCACGCAAGTCCGAAAAAATAAAAAAAAATAAAAACCAAAAAAGATAAAAAGATAAAAAAAACTGCGGCGTGGCTAGTTAAAGATAGTATCTCGCGGCCTCAGGTGAAGTGTGGGTCGGTAGTGGCGCTTCCCAAATGATGTCCTTCAAAAAGACAATGTAATCCAGGGAGATAATGCGGGACACAGCAGCGACAAGAGAAGGACAATAAAAAGATAAAACAAAGATAAAAAAGATAATAAAAAAAGGTAAAAGGTAAAAGAATAGAAACGGAATAAAATTCAGAACAAGAATAAGAAGAATAATGGAAATAGACTTTAGCTTCTTCTGTGTCGCGGCCGCTTTTGAAGCTTCTTCTGTGTCGTTCGTCCAGCAGCGAAATACGTGATAATCACCACGGGTTGTTGCTATTTCAAAGCTGGTTGCCGAAATCTAGCCTCGTCTAAGAAACACTTGGAAAACGGTGGGTCGTGTACGTACCAAGAAGCTTTCGGTGGCCCTGTTATATTTTTGTTCTGGAGCACCAAAAAAAGGGGAACGGCCTGACAGCCCATGGCTAGTTGATCAGTCTAGCGCTGGGTATGGTTGCTGGCGAGAACCGTACACCACACGGACGAAGAAACGATACCTAAGCCATGTAAAAGACACGTGAGAGAAAGAAGAAGAGGAGCGAAAGAAAAAAAAATCGGCGGGAACACCGAGGCTTAAGAAGGACAGAAGCAAACACCACACAAGCGCCTGATCCAAGCTCAAAACAGTAAAGTCCACCCGAGCATCCATGTATGACGAAGGCCTTGCGTCAGTAAAAGCTGGAACGAGACCACCTGGATCGCGGAACATATCCGTGTGTCCGGCAGATAGCACGAGCAAGAGGAAAAAAACGTGAGAGAGCAGGAGAGCAAGGGAGCAAGAGAGCGGCAACTCGGGTGTTCCAGTCTCAGGGTATGCCTGCCCGGTTGGGTTAGAAATGCATTAATTGTTTTTGTGTTTTTGTGTTTCTTTTTTTGGGCTTTAGAACTTCTGGGTGAACCGGCTTTTGTAGAAGCGATAGAACGGGCGGAAAGGGAAAAAGAACATTTGGGATATAGAATCGAGGGAATAGGGTGTGCAGGGAGGCACAGGGTGTGAGCGGAAGTGAGGTGATCGATGTGGCACGTAGCAGTCTAAGCGAAGGCAAAAAGGCAAAAAGGGAAGCGGCAGGAAGCCGAGGCAGACAGCGCTAAAACGGAGACAAAACAAAAAAGGGTGGTTCCAATTTAGCTATTTTCTGTTTTCATCTTTTTCCGGCTGATTCCGTTGCCTAGTTGGTTTCACTTTTGTTCTTCTATCTGGTGTTACGTTGTAGGCGTCTCAGTTTTGAGAAAAAGGAGAGAAATGGAGGAAGCTGCCGTCGCCCGCCTTACTACCGGAAGAGACAAGACAAAAAAAAAAAAAAAAACAACTAATGATGAAGAATGAAGACAAAAAGAAGGGCGCGGAGCACGCTGCACCATGCATCGATCAGCAAGCGCCCCAATGCCCAAGGTTTGAGAGAATAGATATACATTCCAAGAGAAGTGCCAGATTCGAACGCATTTCTTCATTCGTCATCGTTTTTTTGCGGCCTCATCTGCGTCCTCAGATCATCGATCGGGACCATTTCCTGAGTCATGCCAAAAATGCCCCGCGCACGTGGACAGGTTTTGGATTTAGAGGCTGATAGATTCTTGTAATAATTCTGTATCTGAAGGAAAGCTTTTTTCGGGCAGAAACGCCTTCTTCTCGGGGCGCTTCGGAATGTGCGTTGCTTCGAGTGGAAGAGCAGGGTGATATTCGCAGCCACGCGCGAAATGACTGACTTTGCAAGTTCTGAATCGGCTCATTCCGACAAAAAGAGGGAAGAGCAGATTGGGAAAATTGAATGTGGACGAAGATCAATGAGGCAGATGATCGATGGGGATACTCGAGAATAAACCAGTTTGAAAGAAGAGCGGCGAGGTGTGTAGAGGAAACGAGTCAATTGAATCAGAAAAGTAGAGAAAAGTAGAGGGCAAGAAAGTGAGGCGTCGAAAAAGGCAAAGAACGGCTTAAAACGAGGATTTTCCAGTATTTTCGATTTAGAACGGCCTTTTGAAAAGACACAAATCTAGCTAATGCGGCCAGTGACCCGTCTGCTGCCGAGTGTCTATTGGTTAGACAGCTCTAATTTCGTAAAGCGAAGAGGAAGGTGTGAGTGTGGCGGACTGCATACAGCGCAAGGCCTGGGGTCTTCTGTCGACAAGATGCTAACAAGAAAGCAAGAAATATACATGTTTCTGTGGTTTATTTAGCTCAGTAATAGATTTTTGGCTTGACGCGCCCAGCGAAGTACTGAATTATGACATGGCATGTCGTTTATGTCCACCTCTTAGAGGATGGTGTTATTTAATACACCCGTACACCAGAGGTCAGAGGCACGGGAAGAGGAGGAAGATATCTCCCAGATAACCACCACCTTTTGTTTTTGTAAGCCACAAAAACCAGCTCTGTATATCCCAAACCAAAACAAAAACAGAAGCCGTACAAACCAAACAAATACGCTCCATGCCCTTGCTTTCACACTTGGATCAATAGAAGCGTAGCAGCAGTTTTTTGCAGCTTCGCTTGTTGTTCTCGCTCGTCACGTGCGCACGCTCAGGGCTGGAGACCCCTCCGCGCCCGCGAAAAAAAATGTCGCTCCCAGTCCAGCATCGGCCGCACCAACATCCCAGGCGAAAAAAACCTTTCCTTCACGCCTTTCACCACTTTTTCAACCTCCACATCGTCACAATGGTTCGTTACGCTGCTACCCCAGTCAACCCAGCCAAGTCTGCCTCTGCCCGTGGTGCGTACTTGAGAGTCTCCTTCAAGAACACCAGGGAGACTGCTCAGGCCGTCAACGGATGGAACTTGCAGAAGGCCCAGAAGTACTTGTCGGACGTTTTGGACCACCAAAGAGCCATTCCTTTCAGAAGATTCAACCACTCCATCGGCAGAACTGCCCAGGCCAAGGAGTTTGGTGTGCAGAAGGCCAGATGGCCCGTCAAGTCGGTCAACTACATCAAGGACTTGTTGCAAAATGCCCAGTCCAATGCTGAGGCCAAGGGCTTGGACGTGTCCAAGTTGAAGATCACCCACATCCAGGTCAACCAGGCGCCCAAGCAGAGAAGAAGAACCTACAGAGCTCACGGTAGAGTCAATGCCTACCAATCGTCGCCATCGCACATTGAGCTCATTGTGACGGAGGAGGAGGAGCAAATTGCGAAGGCTAAGGAGGACAAGCCACAGAAGTTGACTTTGAGACAAAGAGGTAAGCTCGCGTCCAAGAAGCGTTTGGCTGCTGCCAAGTCTGCCAAGACCGAGGCTTAGTTAGCTCGTGTATACGTAATATATTGTATCAGAGGCTGAGGAGAGGTGTAAGTACAAGGTGTGCATTGGGAGCACTCTAGGTGTTGGTCTACTTTCGGCCTGTATCTACTATGGGTGAACTTTGTGTATACTTTGCTCGAGGTATATTTTCCTTTAGGTGTATTCTCTATGTTTTTGATACTTTAGGTGTATTCTCTAGACTTTAGGTGTACTTTTTACACTTGAAGTATACTTGAAGTCTACTCTAGATAAGAAGCGAGCACTGCTTGCTTCAAATCTTGTGCTCTAATTTATTAGGTTGTTCACCTGTGAATTTGTTTATCCTTATCCTGCGATTTGTAATTGAGCTTCAGCATCCGCCTCCTTCCTCTAGTTTGACCTCTGCTCATTGAAATAATACGCGAATCAATAGTAGATCTCTCCAATGGTAGATCTCTCCAATGGATCAAAGATGCCTTGTTCAGGGTATCAGAATAATTCAAACCGTTTTAGGCCTAATTATCTATCGTTTTCTGACGGTCGCTGTTTCGCTTTACTCTCCTACCGGGTTTCTTGATCCAAGCCCTACTTCATAAAATCTAGTACATGCAATATTGAATATAAACGAAATTTCGTACTCCCTGATACATCATCACTTTTTAAAATGACCACAGAATTTGAACTTCTATTTGATTAAGCTACATAGATTTTGAGAGAAAAACCAAAGTAGCACGTGCAAGTGAAACATACTTCTTATGCCCTCTTTTTATGTTGTTCACCTGTGTCGTTTAAGTAGTCGTGTGGCCCTAAGTGAGTGAGAAATATAACTATGTAATTTGCCTGAAACCGAGTTCTGAAACTCTTGTGTTTCCACTTCACCTCTTACGTTTAAACCATTTCTTTCATCTGTAGAAAGAAATTGTCGTGAGTCATTGCCATCACAGTATCTACAGTTTCCACAATGTTCACTGTATCCACAATGTTCACTGAATCCACTGTATCCACCGTTGGTCATTGGAATCTAACCACTTAAGTTTGCTCCAAAAGTCTTACCAGTTTGAGAATCTGAAAATGAAGAAATCTATCGGTCTCAGTCTCCTAGCCCTCTTGGCTTTACCCGGAAGGAAGATTTCTCATATAAGATCATAAATTAAGATAGCCACGCACAGTCTAATGTATTGTATGTATTCTCTTGGTTCGAAACTCAGACAGCCAATCCAACCAAGAGTAAAACACAAGACCGCAATTTCAAACTTCTTAAGTGAAAATTGTTCATTAAGCCTCCTTTGCTTTCTTCCACCTCCAGGCCCCTTTTCTCAGTCTTTGAACCATTGTTGAGCAACTCTGGACAAATATGTCGTCATATTACCACAACTCTTGGAAGGGCCACATAGTATTTTGATCAAGTGTTTAGAATTTCAAGAAAACGGTGAATAGTCAAAATTCTACCAAGCCTCCAATTTTCTGATCAAAGAACTTTTTCCACATCTTCTTGGTTGCTCTATACTCATACACTGGCTAAAAACGGCTGCTAATTTATGTCAAGCACATGGTATCCGTTGGCTATCTTCGGAGAAAGTGCAAATACATCCACGAAAAACATAGCAAAGATTTCTTGCGCTTTTTCCTTTTTATTTTTGGCAATCACAAAACTTTGCCTACTGTTTTCGTCATTTTTATTCTTCATCTTCACTGTCATCATTATTAACAAATATCACCTTAACTCGGCCTCACCGCAGCGCTCGCAGTACAACCAGACTTGAGCTTACTGTAAGCTGATCTTTACTCAACAAGAATTTCAACCTTCCATTAACATTTTCACTCTGAACCAAGAAAATCAGTTCTTTTTCACTTTCAGAAAGCAATTCCAACTTCCAAAAAAACAAAAACCCCCTACCCCTGGCCTTTCGACACGGGTGTGTGTTGAATAGTGTGGTACTCAATTTACGCGTGCACCCCAGCACTGGCAGTTATTTCCATCACACCGTCGCAGCCAATTAGTGTGCTCTCTTTTTCGCACACCATAAGCGATCTCCAAAGTAACATCTTCCATCGATATCTTCATCACTTGACAAACTACAATATGGGAGGTGCTGGTCCAAAAACTTACATGGGATGGTGGGGCTCGATTGGGTCCCCCACGCAGAAATATGTGACGTCCTACACGGTCTCTCCATACGCCACCAAGCCCTTGAAGGGTAACTTGTACAACGCGATTTTCAATGTTTTCAGAAGAACGAAGAACCAGGCTGCATACGTGATTATTCCTGGGATTGTTTTCTGGAACATCTGGGCTGTCGCTAGAGACTACAATGAGTACTTGTACACCAAAGCCGGTAGAGAGGACTTGGAGAAGGCCAATGCCTAGGTCAATATAGAAACATATGCATGTATTTAATAAATTAGCAAGAGAAGACGATGGTGAGAAGAAGGTTATTTTGTAGAGTGACGGCGACTTTCAGCATGCGTGTGAGGTGTGACTTGGAAGTTTCAATGATAAGTTTGCGAGATCTCGTGGAATATGATGGCTTATTTCTACCTCATGGGATGAAACGTTAGGAGGAGTTTGAAGTGAACTCAATGTTGAGAATAACTAGAATGAGGTCAAGGTTAAGGTCAAGGTTAAGTCTTACGGTGCTAGAGATAGCGCTGCTAGTAGTCTGAGTTGAAATAAGCGCAATAATTCAATACGGCTTGTAGAAGCGAATGTGTGTGATGGTACTGATGGAAGCGATACCTACCACTGACCATGTATAAGTATCAGTGTACTTATCTATAAAGAGTTGTTTTCGGCGGAACTCTCATGACAGGTTTTAGAGTACTAATAGAAGTTTTATGCTACTTCTAATGCCACCTGAAGCTTCATTTATTGTAATCTAAATTGAATCTAGAAGTTGTGGTGATACTGGTACTACTATCACCGGTACGAAAGCTCTATTGCAGAAGAAAACGTGGAACAGCTACTAATAAAAAGCTACTCAGTCCTCATACTGAAGTCTTTTTTGGCACCTATGATGCACGCATCGTTAGCACCTGGTTGTGTATTCGGACGGCCCTCTTCAAACTATATTCAAATTGTACCCACGTTGGCATGAGTAGAATATTAAACCACCCTTTTCCCCTTCCCCGGTTTATTTCGATCTCTTATAGACCTTCGCCAAGAAAGACGTCAAAACCTCCTTCTTTAAGCCCCTGGACTCGTCAATCTTGTCGATCTGCGCACGCAACTTCGCCACGATCTCTTCCTCGTACTGCTCGTAGATGGCCGGGATCTGCAACTCAGCAAACAAGTCCTTCACTCTTTGCTCGCTCACGTCGTCTTTTTTGCCGTAGTTCTCGTCCAAAACTTGGCGCTGGCGCTCGTCAGCCTTCAACAAGGCCTGGTTGACCACCCACGAGCACTTGTTGTCCTTGATATCGGTGCCGATCTTGCCGATCTGCTCCGGGGTGCCAAAACAGTCCAAATAGTCGTCCTGGATCTGGAAATACTCGCCCAAGGGGATCAAGACATCGCGTACTTGCTTCAAATCTTCGTCGCTGTTGATGCCGCACATGTACATGGCCAAGGCCACGGGCAAGTAGAAGGAATAGTAGGCGGTCTTGAAAATGACAATGAACGAGTGCTTTTCCAAGGAAAACTTCGACAAGTCCACGTGCTCCTCGTCGGCAGTGACCAAGTCCAACAACTGGCCCAACTCCGTCTGGAACGTCACCTCGTGGAACAAGTCCAACAAGTCCACATAGTACAGATCCTGGCGGAAATGCTTCTTCAAAAGCATGTAAATGGCACCCTCCAACATGAAGGCGTCGTTGATGGCAATGTTCCCAACGCCCTCGTGCAAGTACCAGCACGGCTGGCCTCGTCTCGTTTTGCTCTGGTCCATCATGTCGTCGGCCACCAAAAAATACGCCTGCAACAACTCAATCAGCCACCCCAAAAGCGCCACTTTCTTGTATTCCGCCGCAGAAAGCTCCTCCACCTTCTTGCCCTTCAAAATACAGTACGTGTCGATGACCGAGAGCCCGCGGTTCAACTTTCCGCCGGGCGTGTTGTATTGCAAATTGCCCGTAAACCAATCAATGGCTTCTTTGGGCATATTATACCCTGCGGCCATTTCCTGCAACTCGGCTACCAAGCCGTCAAACTCGGCGATGAACTTCTCCTTGGCGGCGGCTTTATCCATATTTGGCGAGATTTTCGTCGTTTTTGCCTGAAATGTGGCGAAGAATGTAGATGGGAGTTTTGAAATGGGATCAACCGGTGAGGTGAGGTGAGTTTTGCATTTCGCTCGTACCGACAGTCGCGTCTGCAACGGGCCGCGTTTTTACCTGCCGAATCTTCTATACGAGAGGGAAGGTGGAGGAGAACAAAGGAGATGAAACTGGGAGGATTAGGAGAATTTTTAAGAAATTGTTTGTAGTTTCAGATTGTTTTGTTTCGGGTCGTCATGGGCTGTTTTGGGCTGTTTTGGGTTGTTTTGGGTTGTTTTGGGTTGTTTTGGGTTGTTTTGTATGGTCATGTATTCTGCATCCATAGCAGCTGGTTGTAATAAAGGATATGAGTTTCACTTGCTGCGCCACGTTTAGACGCCACGTTTAGACGCCACGTTTAGACGCCACGTTTAGAGACACCTTTTGCACGTCACCGAATCAGCACGCTGGCTTTTGATTTCTGATGGGGTGTAAAGGTCTGTTGAAGGAAGTAAGGAAGGGTATTTCAATGAGGACCAAAAAGAAAAAGATTGCAGCACCTCAATTTCGCATATGGTCTCCCACTACACTACTCAGTGAGGCCTTAAGCAGCTTAACTAACATTGATCGGACGGGAAATAGTGTTTTCTGCTTGGTATGGCCGCAACCGAAATTGTTATGAAAAGGGCCAGCGCTTGCTCTTGTAACGTTGTATCTTCGTGTGGGATGTGGTCTACAGTGGTAGTAGATTTAGAGACAGTTCGGTTAGCTGAGTGCAGTGAGCAACCTACGTCTGTCTTGGTTGTATTAGATAGTCTTGTCCTCTTCCGCACATCATTGCGGATTCTCGAGTCCTATTTATATTCCAGTTCC
>JAJMGV010000064.1:0-75948 GCA_030582695.1 [Candida] golubevii
GTGGTGAACGAGCCGGTCCATGTGGAAGTTGCCATAGAAGACGGCACGGCCACAACTGGGGTCACTCTCCCATCATCTCCAGTCACCAGAACTGTCGTGGTGAACGAGCCGGTCCATGTGGAAGTTGCCATAGAAGACTGGCCAACGGCAACCGGAGCTACCCTCGCATTGCCTCCAGATAGGTTTGCAGGGTTTCCTTCCAGCAGAGACACTTTTGTGTTCAGCAGCACATTCTCAGAAGTTGCCATAGACGACGGCACGGCCACAACTGGAGTCATTCTCCCATCATCGCCAGTCACCAGAACTGTCGTGGTGAATGAGCCGGTCCACTGGGAAGTTGCCATAGAAGACGGCACGGCCACAACTGGAGTCATTCTCCCATCATCTCCAGTCACCAGAACTGTCGTGGTGAACGAGCCGGTCCACGTGGAAGTTGCCATAGACGACGGCACGGCCACAACTGGGGTCACTCTCCCATCATCTCCAGTCACCAGAACTGTCGTGGTGAACGAGCCGGTCCATGTGGAAGTTGCCATAGAAGACAGGCCAACGGCAACCGGAGCTATCCTCGCATTGCCTCCAGATAGGTTTGCAGGGTTTCCTTCCAGCAGAGACACTTTTGTGTTCAGCAGCACATTCTCAGAAGTTGCCATAGACGACGGCACGGCCACAACTGGAGTCATTCTCCCATCATCTCCAGTCACCAGAACTGTCGTGGTGAACGAGCCGGTCCATGTGGAAGTTGCCATAGACGACGGAACGGCCACAACTGGAGTCATTCTCCCATCATCTCCAGTCACCAGAACTGTCGTGGTGAACGAGCCGGTCCATGTGGAAGTTGCGATAGAGCGAATAATGTCCGACAGATTGGTCGATTGAGGCACTAGAGTGACAGCATTCGAAGTCGACGCGGGCATGAAAGACAGCCCTTGCATGCTGGGTGTTGACCCCTCTTTCGATTGATCGTCCGGAGTCATTTCTGTCTCAATTACAGATAAGCTAGACCCAGATGAATAGTGTTCTGTCGAGGATGAAATTGTGACTGAAGCACTGGGAACCACAATAATAGCCGTCTCAATCTCAAGAGTTCCGATGACAGTTGTAGTTGTTGTATAAGAGCCAGTCCACGTAGAAGTAGACAATTGATGACTGGGAAGAAGGAGTATAGGCTTTTCATTGCCATTAATTCCGGAAGCAAACGTTGTTGTTGAGAAAGATCCAGTCCAAAAAGATGTTTCAAATATTTGTGGAACTAATACCTTCGGAGTTAACCCTCCATTACTTCCAGTCATTGCGTATGTAGAGGTAAATGTACCAGTCCAGGTTGATGTTATCGTTGATTCAGGTACGAGAACCATGGGAGTCTGTACGCCATCAGTACCAATAATTGTTGTTGTCGTAGTCTGTGAGGCAAACCAACTTGATGTCGGGTAGGGCACAGCTACCACGGGAGACTCTACACCATCTGGGCCAGTAACAGTCAATGTAGTAGTCAATGATTTAGACCAGGTCGACGTGGAATAAGGCACAAGTAACATGGGCCTTTCGATATCATCGTTGCCAATTGTTGTTGTGACAGACGTAAAAGTCCCAGTCCAGGTAGAACGACGGGTTGGCTCTTGGATAATGACTGTAGGCCTCCCATCATCAGACGGTGTGACAGTAGTTGTTCGGGTAAATGAGCTCGACCAAAATACGATTTCAGTAGCTCTTGGCACGGCAATTACAAGAGTATTACTCTGGCCTGTGTTTCCAATCATTGTGGTTGATGTCGAATATGATCCTGTCCAATACGATGTTATCGTTTGAGTAGGAGTTGGCACGTCGACCATCACGGCTTCAAAGAAAGAGTCTGAGCTGGTTGAAGTTCTGGAATTAGATCCCGTCCAAGTTCTTGTCAGAGTCCTCGTGCAAACCTCTTTTATCTGGTATATTTCATCACCGATTTCTGAAACAACTTTTCCATCTGGTGCGACGTATCTTAATTGAAGACCACCGGGCCCGTTCCAATTCACAAAGATGAGTTTTATTGGATAGTAGACACCAGCTTTGAGTGAGAATTGGACATTAGCAGTCTGCGGCCAAGAGGCCTTAAAAGACGTCCCAGTGACGTCATTTATAGCATCGCCGCAACACCCCGCAGGGCCCGCCCCAAATTGAAAGTACCCGCCATCATCCGCATACATGTTGAAGCTGTAATTTCCAGTCTGACTTGCCAAAAAGTAACCACCGATACTCATCGTGAAGTTGGAAACAGTAATATCAAAACCATAGACTTTTCCCTTGACAACTACACTTCCAGGGATCATACTGTTGAAGTTCAACTTAGTAACACCAGCGACTGTCTTCAAATAGCCGAATTGTGAGTATCCCGTATCGTAGAATTTGGGATCATTGCGAAACGTGTTACCCAAAAGAGGATACCTGTAAAAGTTTGCAGTAGCACCTCTGTTCAAAATAACAGTAGGATTACATCCCCGGAGATCAGACAAGCCAAGAGATAAAAACGTGAAAAGGACAATTAAGTTTGAAATCATTTTAGTTTGTTGGTAAAAAATATCCTTGTTTGGCCGGCTCATGACGGTCTTTTATGGACTGTGTGTTCAAAAAAACCCATCTGAGTAAATTTGGGTGTTGTGGTTAGTAGCCACGGTTACTATCGAGCCAGCAGTATCCCATTTAATGGTATGTGTGAGAGCTTGGCCGGACCCACCATTTAAATTGCGCAAGATATGGATACCCCATCCGGAGATACCCCATCCGGAGATCCATGGAGATGCAAATGCAGAGACAACCTTGATGCAAATAATCAAGGAAAGCTGGCTTTTAGCAATCAAGTGTTCGTAAGACAGTGGGCTGCTCTAGCAAAATTTGGTAGGCGTTGGCTTGCTGACCACTGACACCTGAAGGGAGGATATAACGTACGATACTTTGTGACTATTCGCTCTTATGACCCGAGAGTGGTCCAAGGTTGATGCAAGTTCTAAATGTTATTACAGTAAGTTGAACCGGCATACATTCATCATGCATGAGGTGCCAAGTCGGAGAACCGCCGCTAGTCTTGTGCGTGTGCCTAAGACACGTATGGTACGTCGAAAAAATATTGTCGGCAAAAAACAGCTTCAAACTTATTGCACAGATGAAATCGACTGCAAGATAAGTTCTTCACTACCTGAACCAGTGGATTGAACTAGGCCCTGCCCTATATTTAATTACATGTGTGGACATGCATGAATATCCAGCCACGGAAGCCAGAGTTCTTCCTTCAGCCGGGAAAACATTCAACCGAGCCAGCAAAAATCTGTTGAGTACAAGAATACCCCGGCGAAGAAAAGGCATTTCAATTTAGTACCCAGTAGCGGCCAAAGGCTACTCCAAACAACATCGTCCGCAAGTTTGAAGTGTCAATATTCAAGTAATCGCGCCACGCCGCTCTTTTGCCGATCAACGCATAACCGTCAACAAACGCGACATACTGTGGTAGAGTGGCCGGTTAGATTCTTGACGGTTAGTTCGGCCAAAAAGTCTCGGCCGCCTGTCAATGGTGCAACAAAGGCCGTGGGATGCGGGATTCGGCCTACAGAATGCGGGCCAGAAGGGGTCGTTTCTGAACCAGTTTGAGAAGCCGAACTGGGCTTCTTTCTTGTCTTCTTGGTTCGATCATGTGTGTGCAGGTCAGTCTCACATGACATTGTCGATGAAAACATAAGATAGAAACAGATTAAAATGACCTTCTGTTCTGCAAGATGCAGCTCGCCATGAAATCATTGTTGCTTTTGCCCTTGATAGCTTTTTGCTACGCTTCACCAGGGGATAAACTCGACGAATTCGACGATTGTATTCACCAATGCCAGCAAATTTCCTGCTACAAAAACCCATATTATATAATGCAAGAGCAGTATCGAGAGGAGTTAGAGAAGATAAATTTCAGATTTAGACGATTCGAGCCAAGCTGGCAATTCGATGAGAAACTTTCGCTTCATCTCAAGCTCCTTCTATGGGATTGCCAATCAAACTGCGATTATCAGTGCCAGCGAATCATCACGAAGGAGCGCAAATTAAGGGGCGAGCAGATTTATCAGTTCCATGGCAAATGGCCTTTTCTTCGCGTTTTGGGCATCCAGGAGCTATTTTCAGCGTTATTCTCGATGGCGAATTTCATTCCACACTACATTGGCTATCGCAAAGTAAAACAGGCAATGCGAACAAGCCGTCATGGAAAGACCGTCTTGAAACCAATGTTACGACACATCAAACTTGTTGCATTTGTGACTATGTGTGCATGGGTATGCTCTACCGCATTTCACATACGTGATTTCATTTTCACAGAGAAGCTCGACTACTATTTTGCGGGACTTACTGTCTTCACTGGATTTTACGCCATTGGATATCGATGCCTCAGGCTTTACAGCCCGTCCAGAAACGCATTGGCTTGGCTTTGGTCAATTTTCTGTTTGGCCGCTTACTCTGCCCATATTTACAGGCTTGTGAACGCATGGCTGTACGCGTATAACATGAGAGCCAACATTTTAGTCGGGGCTTTACAAAACATCTTTTGGGGCCTTACCTGCTTTTCTTTGTACACCAAATACTACGAGCGTGAAGTTGGCGCAGATCAGATGATGCACTTAACTCATCTCAATTACATCCAGCGGTACAGGATATTCTTACCGAGCTTCTTTGCCAAATCAGCGAAACTATATTCCTTATACCCATTGCTTCTCTGTGGGATTGTGATATCCGGCATGTCTCTTGAGATCTTTGATTTCCCTCCTTTCTTTAGTGATTTGATTGATGCGCATTCGTTGTGGCATTTAGTGACTGTGTTCCCAGCTCTTCTCGGGTGGTACGACTGGATGTTGTGGGATGTCAACGAAAACGTGTGGGACGACTTGAAAACTGTTAACCAGAAAAAAAACGAATAGATAGAAAAATACCACTAGACAAGATTAGCTTTTTGAAATCCACGATGGCTCCCAAAATTGCGTCACACCTCCCAGACCTTGAGCATCTACCCATAGAAATCCATTCATGATCATCTCATCAACAATACTGGTAGATCGTACTTTGTCCCAGCCGAAGTTGTCTTTTAGCAAGCGGTAAGTGACGAATCCCCCCATGAACTCACAGAGCTCATACACTTTTTTTTGGTCGTAGGATATTGTCGTGGTTCCAATGATGCCCAAATATTTGACCCAAGGTTTGTTATTGATCATGACTATGTCATAGCCTTTACCAAGCAGAACTAGTGAATTAAGAGCCATTCGTAAATCATCTTCTGAAACAAGTAGAGGAACACTCACAGACTCCTGGAGTCTCGAGCGTAGTTCCTTTAACGAAATCAATCCACCATTAATCGTTCTTGTGTACCGGCAGATTTCAACCACACGCACACCGAGGCCGATATGGCTTTCCTTTGAATTACTTGACATAGAATCTATCAACACAAGAAGTTCTAATGGGTCTACGCCAATCAGTACACACATTTGAGTAAACTTGTGTCTGAACTGCATGTCTTCACGGATGGTATTTCCGTATTCAAGAGCAAAATTAATGAGCGCTGATTGAAATACGGAAAGCTGTGTAGCAAGCTGATCAAAACGATGTTGATTAAGTGCCTTTCCTAGCTTATGGTAAGCATCACGTTCTGGAGTCATTGATGTTCCCAGGTATTATTTCCCCAACCCGATGCATCTGAAACTGCGAATTTCGCAATGAAGTGTCACGAGGGAAATGTGAATGCTGCGCTATCAAGCTTCAGTTGGAAAATATGACAACGATATATTAAACGCAAATCGCGAGACGAACCGCTCAGTAGATTCTACAATATTTTCACTTTCAGAAGGTTCAGCTGCTTATGGAGAATGATGGAGATTGCAACCTTCCTCCACCGTTGTGGACTGATATTCGTTTGCGAAGAAGAGGAGGTGGTGAACCTCTAAGGTGAAACATTTCACGTTCTGTGAGTCGTGCTATCACCATTCTCCGCGAACCACGGGCCAGCACATCAAAAGCTACCAGTCTACGCTGGTACCAGTAAAGTATTGACGAGAATAGACCGCTAAGCTTGTATTGACTGAAAATTAGAATACTATGTGCAGATATCTTTACAGTTAAACTCCCAAAACTATATCAGCTTACCCATACTTGATACGTCTGTGGATGTTCTAACAGTCTGAATTGCAGCCAGGACAGGCCTAGACAAGGTATTTGGCTTATCCCAATATCACCATCGAGCAATTTATGGCGTTGATGAGGACCATGTGAATTGGCTCTCAAGTATATTCTGGAATGGTTCCAATCGTCGGGAAGATCGGTACACTTACCTCTACCTTTTAGGGTAAGGTCACTCTTTCGGGTCGGCCAACTCATTCCTGGTCACAAAGCCGTTCGTCCCCACAACCTCTCACACAGGGTATTTATAAATATTCGTATCGAATCTGTTTTCGGTGTTGGCCGCCACGCTTCTCGTTTAGACCAGCCCACTCCCAGTCATTTCCCCATCGTGCACCGCTCTACTCTCTGTAGTCTGTCTTCGAATTCGCTACTGGAATGGAACTCAAAAAATTATTTCTTTCCCATTGATGTTCAAAAGACCAGTTTTCTAGCTACATTTCTTACGAATAAAATTGCTTATTGAGCCTATCAATCTTAAAGTTCATACTTAATGTAAGTGCGACGTGTCTCATTTAGGCAAGTTGCAGTCAACTGCCCAACAATGATAACCTGCGTAATAATGCTGTTGCAGACTGGGCATTATTACCAATCGAGTAAGTCGATGCCAAGTCGACTCTGACTATAATGCTGGTTCAATGCTTGGCACCCATTATTACCTACCGAATGAGCCGACGTCGAGTCGGCTCTAACTATATAAGGTCCGGCTTTCCCACATCAAGTGTTGGAAGGCCAGACTGGTTTTACTAGAAGATCTCAATTAATACATAGTTCAGATATAAGAACCCTGACAGTAAGGGTCCTGGTAGTATGCACTCTATGGAATCTCCCAAAAGAATCTCAAAAAAAAAAAAGAAAAAAAAAAAAAAAAAAAACTCAGTCAGTTCCTCTAGACTCGATGACGAATGGAGGTTGAGGCACGTGGCCAAGATGGCTCCGATGCAACGCTAACGTTACCGGTGCTCTGCACCAGCATGATAGAAAGAAAAGTGAAATATTATGAAGCTAGCTATGCTGCCACTTCGTTCCAGACCCCTGACGTCACTTCTTCTTATAATTTTTTTTTTCTCTGGTTTCTTTTCTGCGCTGGCTTTGGTACTGTCTTAAGATTGCGCGGTGACGTGACCGATGTTACTGGTCGTTCCAAGATCATATCTCCTTCGATGGAAGATGGTATCTTGGTGAGGGTTCACGCAGTGACACTTAATCCAATTGATTTGTTGATTAATAACAGTTTGCAGCCCTCTTGACGGGTGTTAAGGGATCTGGCCAGGATTACTCAGGTGATGTCGCCATCGGCACTGCTGCAGCTAAGCTCACAGGTTTTGTAGGCGGTGACAGAATAGCAGGGCTATACTCAAGTCTGCTCAGTTCTTTTTCTGTGTTCGAATTTCTCATGATACATCCTACAAACAGAACCGGGTAGGGTGCTCGAAAATTACCTGAGACTTTGTGAAGGTGCTGCTTGGCCCTTGGTGTTTGGGACAGCACAGACTACATTTAATTCTGTCGCAACGAGGAACTCTTCTGGTCCTACCAGAGGGTCTTGATCTGAGGTGCTGGAACAGCGGTGGGTAGATACAGCGTACAGCTTGCTTTGCGTGTGTACGAAAGCAAGGATATCGTTGCTACATGCCCAGCAAGAACAGAAAGAATAATTCGTGAATTGGGGGCCACGTCCGTCATTGATTACACAAAACACAACTCAATACTCAACCCCGTCCTAGTGTCTGTGAAATATTCGGGCGCATTCGATGCCATTTTTGACTTCTGTGCTAAGTCTGACTTGTTCCCCGAAATCACCACCATACTCAAATCGCGTTCAAACGCCGGTTCCGTCAGTATTGTAGGGACAGCAAATCCAACTTTGAAGCCTCATCTATGATCAGTCTTGTGCTTGGAAATTCCGCAGTCGGATTGCAACCTTGAGGAGTAAACTCCGATAGCTAGACAAATGTGTTCAGAAATAGCGAGTACCATGTGTCTGAATCATAGAAATCTCTCGATCGGCTTCAGTCCAACAAAGCTTTAAGAGAAGTGATTATCAGAAGTGATTAATTATATGGCCGAAAAGAGAACGAAAAGCGCACATGAGAAAACCCTATTAGGTCAATCATTACCATTTATAGACAAAATTGAAATTCAATCGCTCATACTATTTTCTTCTGGCGGCACCCATGTTGGAGGTCTGAAATGTTGCTGGTCATCCGCGACCAACTTTTTAAAAGCGTCAGTATCGTCGACAAATTGACATAAATAGTCCAACTCTAGATCATGAACCTGCCTTCCCAACATGACCAAGGAATGCAAGGGTTCACCGGCATCGTATTCGGCCATTTGTTTCAAAGACCCAGCCTTGAACTTTTGTGAGGGTGAGCCGAGACGAGAAATCGCTACGCATGGGGTATCAAGTGTGTATGCATTCTCTTGCCTTTTCTCCTCAACCTCCAAGAGCTGCTTAGCAGCAGTAGCAATGTCCATGTACCTAGGAGGCTCGTAAATTAGGCGGCCTCGGGCCATATTCTCAAGACTCTGCTCCTTGACTTTTATGTCTAACAAAAGCAACGTATGCAAACCAATCTTACGATTCTCCAATACTTTCGCATAAAACGAGTCAGGCTTCCACGAATCAGTAAAAAACACAAGAGAAACCGTCTGTCCAAATTGATATAGCTGTAAGCCGCAGGCTCCAACTGCATTCATGATACTAGCATTGTGAATTGATTCGTATGGAATCCCCAACTCCTTGGCCCTGAGAACTAAGTCTGTGTGGGTTGTTGCCCCGAAAACGTCTCCGACAACCAAGAACGCAACGTCAATTTTATCAGCACCATCCAAAATTTGATCTGCACCGGTCTCCACAAGTTCGCGGTCTGCAAGAATAACTTCTTTACCGTAGAACTTTTCTAGAGTCAGCACATCGGCGGCCATGAGGATGGATGTGTAAGCTTCAAGGTAGACTCGTTCACATTTTTTAACTGTTTCAAGACCTCTAACAGTTATGTCTGATTCATGAGAGAGTCCTAGCCCAATCAAGTACAACATTTTCTCGGAATATCGAAAAGCTAGTGGTTGTTGCCTTTTTCCGACAAATCCTTTGATGCGGCATTGGTCGCACATCGACGCGGGGGCCGACGAGATGCGCATTCCCTGAAAACATGTTTTCACATCGAACCATAAAATTCAAGTTGAGGCACAATTCTAGAATGCCAGTGAGGCTACGCTCAGAGAAGCAGATACATGAGGATAAAATTCAATACAGACGCATTGTCAAAAAGCTTGAGAGGGTCTCTGATATTCCCACACGACACAGCAAGCAAACAAAGCCCACATGCGGCATTATAGGCAAAAAGAAAAATTCTAGGGCAGATCCCAAGAGCATCAAGCTTCCTTTAGGCAAACACCTAAAACCAATCGATATTACCAGAAGAAAAATCATGTCCCAAAAGCCTCCGTTCTTGAAGAAACTAAAATGTTCTTCACCAATCACAAATAGTACAATTGGAGCTGCACCACAGAACAAGGAGGGTCATGGAAAGCACTCACATCACAAATCCGATACAATGAAAGGCTTACCTCACAAAATTTCTATAATGGAGTCTCAAGCTAGGACATTTGAGCAGAGATTGCTCGTGAACAAAGATTACAATGATATGATCAAAGCAGTGCGCGAGAACGCCGACGATATTGATTTTGCCTTACTGTGGAAGATTCTACCAAAAAACATTTCGTGGGAACGTCAGCGATTCAGCTTTGAGTATGATGCTGACGAAGTGTTGCTGCAACCCACCGGGACTTTCCTCAGTAACGACATTGACTATTACTTTAGGCAAATGGGACAAACTAACCAAGATGCTTGTACACAACACACACCTTTAGTATAATAGGTTCAAACAAACCTGAAATACATCAGCAGAGAGCAACGAGCTTAGACATCATTGCATTTGAATTACTCTCTGAACCCGTCATGGATTGCTGACTTGGAATAATGTCGCCAAGAGGTCACTGAGACCTTGAGATGAGACCCCCTCAGACGAAGTAATGACTGCTTTAGCTCTTTCGATGTACTGTTGCAACAAAGAGTATGAGTAAGTCAAGGCCCCCGCATGGGCGATACAGTTGCGAACCTGCTCCAACCTTTCTGGGTCAGCTTTTCTTTCGGACAGGGAGGTGGTTTCTGCATAGAACCTATGTAAGACGGAGTTCTTATCCGCAAAATGAAGAGTGTAAAGGATAGGCAATGACAATTTGCCTTCAACAAGATCCTCGCCTTGAAATCCCTTCATTTTGGCGTAACGCTCATCGACCAAGTTTAAGTAATCGTCTCTCACCTGATAAATTATACCGAAGAGATTAGCTAGCCTTATCATACTTTCGGGCAGTGGACCCGACTCTGTCCCTTCGTTTTCTCCGAAAACAATCAAAATACGGACAGCCAAACGAAATAGACCCCCTGTTTTATGCATAGCCACCTGTAAGTACTTCTCGATGGAAGGTAGGCCCGATTTCATGATATCGCGAAGATTGTCTCTCCAGTGTATGTCATATCCTTGCCCGATATGTAAATTGACCATCTCCTCTACGAAAATATCCATTATTCTCTTATCGGTCGCAAATGACGACGAGCCTTGATGAAAGACTTTGGGAGCGTTGTAGTTCGGGAGTGTTCTTAGGGCTCTTTGCATCGCAATAAAGTACATCATATTACCCGTATTGATTGTTGCAGGTATACCGTAGTTGTGGTGAGCACATGGCTTACCTCTGCGAAATTCCGAGCCATCCTCAATATCGTCAATGAGGAGTGAAGCGGCATGAAATGTGTCGATGATTGATCCTATCTCTGTGATAAGCTTTTTGTCTGAAATATGAAAAAACCGTTCATTGAACCCCGTGAGAAATTTGCTTCGGAAATTGTTGTTGTTACTTGGAAGCAGCTGAAGATAGTCATAAGGAGCGGTGAGCGTGGCAATTGGCATAGAATTAGACCCTTGGGAGAGCACCCTTTCTATATTGGGGATGGAGTTCATGTTCTGAGGGACTGTCGGGGCACTAAAAGTCAATGACTGCTGTTTGCACAGCATGTACTTGAGAGGCGATGTAGACTTAAATAACTGGGGCTAGTGAAAACCCTCCAGGAGTGAGGTATAATTCAAGAGGCCCTGTTGGGGGTTTCCTTGGGCTAAAAACAATGAAATTTCAAGAAGGCGCGAGGTCGCTTTGCCTCATTTCAGCCTGTTTTTGCGTCCCGACCTGCAGCTGAACGATGAGAGACATACACCAGTCTCGAGTGCTTGAACTAGATCGAAAGAAGGGAAGAAAGTCTTGCGTATTTGAATGAGAAGGTCGCGCACTGTATTAGTCAAGCAGCCAATTCACATCACCAGGGTATAATTACCATAAGAGACTGTATGAAGTCACAGTCTGATAGGCGAACAGTTCAACTTTTATTCAGAGCCTTCCAAATTGCACACAATATGTATTGGTATTTAAACAAAGCACAAGATTCGGTTTAACTCGGGCTGTTCTAAGGCCATGCTTTACAAATCCGAAGCCTGTCTTAAAAGGGGAGAAACGAGTCACTCTTCGACTATTAGGGCCAACTGATTATTGCTGCTTTTGGCTGTTTGAGCTGGGTGAGTATTTCAAGGATACATTTTTGTCTCCCAAGAGTGTCGCTAAGGAGAGGCGCAGCTTGCTCGTTAAAACTCCACGAGAAGCTTCACAAAAATTGGATATTGATATCAAGAAGTTTTAGATCCGAAGCGTTCCTGAATTCAGAACTAAACGCAAGACACTTTAAACATCAATAATAGAATATAGTAATAATACTATTTAATCAAGTACAAGTACAAGCACAAGCTCACTACTCTAAAAGATTCGTCGGTTCCTCGCGAAACTCTTATCCCCCACTTCGTGCCTCTCACACTCTCGAATCCAACTGTGTATGAGCCAAACGTCTGCTTGTGACAATTTTGCGTCTAACACGATTTTTGAGAAGAATGCTTCACCAAATTGACACCACTCCTAAGTTAGCAAGTGACAGCATCATTAAACTTCCTTTTTCCATTATTTTTGAAGAAGGTTCCGAGTGACCGTTTTTAGTGAACATCACCACGTGTGAATACCAACACTTGCCTGCGACAATTCGCGAACGACTAAGTACAGAAGTCACCACGTGTTTTACTAGTAGGCAAGAGAAAACCAAATCAAGAATTGGCGACCGTTTTACTCCGATTACAAGACATAAGCTAATTTTATCTAAAGTTTCAATACCCCCACACACGGCAGATTCTGGTCTACTGAAGCCAAAGTATTCAGAATAGCATAAGGAAACACAACGCCTCCAGAGACAGACTTTTATAAAGATGGATAGATTAAATCCATTAGCTATCCCACTACTTCCGGTAACTAAAGCTTGGGTTGTTGGAATTGTTGGATTGGCAGCAGCAACCTCGATGGGCTTGGTAAGCCCAGCTAGGCTTATCTTTTTCCCTTCCAGAATCTTGAAGGAGCCTTGGCGGCTACTAACAGGATTCTGCTATTTTGGCACACTACATTTCTCGCTTATTCAGTACATTTTTATCATTGCCCGAACAAACAATTCATTTGAAGGTGAATATTTATATAACATGGAGCTAATGCCACAAGAGTGGATTGGACGTCTAGATGACGAGCTGAAAACAGTTTTGCGGGACAAAATCGAGGAAATGAGAACGTACGACTTTGCGTTTTTCATTGCCCGAATAGCCACTTTTATTGCCGCTACCATCGTGGTTTTATCACGATGGGTTGATATCTCAGTCAGCTTTTTTCTTTTGGGCCCTACACTAGAAAAGATCGTGCTCTATATACTTTGCCGAAACACCCCTGAAGAGTATCTTCAAGTAATGGGGTTGAGTATCAAGGCAAAGTATGCCCCGTTTTGTACACAATTTCTTGAATTTATACTGTCTGGCGAGTTCAAGAGAATCGCCCATTTGGTTCGTCACCACGCAAGCCAGGCGCCGGGATACATCTTGACTACAGACTTATTCAGACAGGGAGTACTTGTCTTCACCATAGGCCATATTTCGTGGTATATACAGTTCTTTTACTTGACTAAGATGCATAAGGGGCTCATAATGGAAAGCCGAACAGAGTGGAGTATGGCCTTCGCTGCACTTGAATTGGATAATTCTGTATCAGTCAACTTGCCTGGTATTCTTAGGCGTCTCTTGACGCCGCCTTGGTACTACATCATCATTCGAAAATTGTTGCAAGAACAAAAAAGCAAAGTAGTTTTGAGGGACGAACAAGTTGAAGCCGAAGAAGAGGATGACGGAAGCTCAAACGGCGCGGAACATTTGCTCGTAACTAATGATGATGACATAGAGATCGAGCAGACTGAGATCTATCAAAGAGTGCAGTCAACGGAGAGCTTGGGTCTCGAGGCACATTCGAATGAAGCAGATGTAAATGCCTAAAAGAGATTCGATCACGTTGGTGGTTCGAATTCTAAGCTGTATCATGTTAATGATTACATGTCTGTGGTGGCATTAACCTGCAATCCGATCCGCCCAGGAGCTTGCAAAAGTACATGCATCAGTTGCTACCAGGTGAAAGACCCATTGAATTTCTAGGGGCTATTCTAATAAATGAGTTTTACGATACAAAATTGATACTGCCCTCTTTCGCATAGACTCCATTAATACCTCTAATGTTGAGACTTTCAAGTGAGCCTTAGTAGTAATGTTAACCACCACCTCACCGCCGTTACCCCCTCGCCGCGGCACCAAAACCTTGTATCTAATTTTCATAAGCAAAGTATCCTTCACGACACCAACTTGCAGGTGGACGACGTGAGGGCTAAGGCAAGAACAGGAAAGTGTGAAATAAGTGATCACAACATACAAAATCGGCACTTATATCTCAAAAATTGAAGCGGGGCGGTGAAGTCGTGGTTGACGTTAGGTGAAGGAAAGAAAATAGATAAAAAAGAAAAGCTTCAAGAGAAAGAAAACTGGAACTTGGAAATTCAGTCCTCTGATAATTAACAGACCATAATCGGCCTAATTCTGCCTACACTTTGGTGTGAACTTTGCTGGATGGCGGGATGCCTGCTAAGCCCGGTTGCAGCCATAGCCTCGTTATCACGCCGCGGCTCGCTCCAGGTCGCCCCTTCTGCAAAACACTTTTCTCCTGGACCTCCCAGACGCGGGTACTGTACCACACCCGTGATCGTTCGGTGCCGAGATGATCAGCCCACAACTATTTTCGAGAGAAAATATTCTTAGAATTTTTCATTATTCTCTTTAGGGTGCCTGCAATATCGAAGAACACTGGCTTATTTGTCTGGTATTTAAATGAGCTTTCTTCAGTAGGCTCTTCAATTATTTGTGAAATAGACCCCCACAGCCTTCCGTCACATCCGGGCCTTTTACCTGCGTTATCGCGTGCCTTGCCCGGATCGAATCGATCGATCGACCTTACTCGTTTAATCCTTTTACGGCGAACCTTTCAGTCAAAAACTAGCGGAAAAAACAAAAACAAAAACAAAAAAAAAACAAAAAACGTTTGAAAAGAACTGCATTTCTTTTGGTTTCCCAGTAATATTGATGCAATCAGCGAAATGCAGCCGTCGAACTTACTGCAAAAGTTGATAGATGAGGTAGATCAGCTCAAAATTGACGATCTTCACCCGAAAGTAGCTGGCTTGGTTTCAGCTTTCATTAACTACTTGAAGGAGCCTCGATATCAGAACCCGCTTGCATTGAGTGAACTTAAGGAACTATTTAACGCATTTTACCAGGACTTGAACTCGTTGGTATTTCATATATACACGCAACTGAACACGAACAAGCGACTGCTTCTTCAAAGATCCCATATATTCAGGCTGGAGCCAAAAACTTTCGACTACTTAAACGCCATCGCCAATTACTCGTCTTCATCTATCAAGTTGTCGAAAAGGTCAGATCCTGACGCTTTATATCAGCTTCGCGTGTTCGGATTTTACAAATTTCTTACTATTATGAAGACACTTGAGCTTGCAGAATTGAAGTTGTATACATTTACGCATTCCACGGACTCAACCCCTTTATATGAAAAAGTTCTTCGGTTCGATCTGCGAGACATTGAAAAACAGAATTTGATGTCTGAGAAAATTCGGATCCTCCGGCAGCTTAGCCTACCTGTTCTGTGTTTTCTCGAATCGGAAAGCCATGAACGATCCAATTCCCTAGAAGTTGCCTTGCTGCCTCTTGACGAGCAAGACAGTCCTTATTCAGCGGAACTCAAATCAATGTTCAATCAACTAGCACGGGCATATACGCCAATGTCGAAACTCGACCTGATTGTTGCTATTCAGAAGTTGATTATGGACATATGTGCTTCATGCGGGGATAGAGATTCACATCAGATGAGTAATGATGTGTTGCTACCTGCTTTCATTTACGTGATAGTGAAGCACTCTCCCGTTAATTTCGGGGAGGAATTATTTGAATTCTATCTCTACTTCATGTTCGTCAAGACCTTTTGGAATCCGTTGGATCTTCAGAACATCAATGCGTCTAGATTCACACTCAATACCACTTTGGTCGGCTATAACCCAATGGACAGGAGAGCCCAACTACAGAGGAATACTAAAGGCAAATCGCTTGCTAACTTGTTGAACTTAAACGAAAGTTCTGTTGCACACGAGCATTCATCCGACTTCTCGCCAAATGCTCCAGAATTTCTGTCGGATGACGCTCTTTTGAGTTACATTCAAAGAAGGTACTTAAACCAAGGTGAAAAGCAGTTTTGCCTCACGAATTACGAGGCTATTCTCTATTTTCTCCTGAACACCCCAATTGTTGGAATTGCTCCCAAGGGCATAGTCATACCTACCGAAATACTTGAGAATGAGCTTCTGAGGGTATCCTTGCAAGAGATTATTGAGAAAAAAGAAACAGTTACTGAAACCAACAACGGGAAAGAATTTGACAAACTTCTAGATGAAGAACTTGACAGTACAAGCAGATCTAGATCAAGCTCACTTTTCAACACAATATCAAGTGCAGTATCTCAATCTGTCACTCGTTCGAGGTCAGATTCTCTTGCCAACAAACAAGAGCAGCTATCGGAACATAGTGCATTTCCCTTCACAACAGATTTTGAAGCGTCCCTCAAACAAAACCAGGGCGCTAACGACGCATATGGTCTTGGCCGAGTGAGAAGCATTTTCGATAGAATCGGCCAAGCTTCGCATTTGCAAGGCAAGCCCGTTGACTCAGATAGCGAAAGTACTCATGAATTGGTGGAAACTCTGGACCGATCACCAGATATGGGTCGTGGCAAAAGATCCCAATCGCTCTTCGATCGATTGTCTCCCAGTGTGAACCGCACAAGATCTGGGTCGCTTGAAAATCTTCGAATTTCACAAAATCCATCATTAAGAAGAACAACGTTAACCAGCAAATTCTCCACCGGCATGTCAGAGCTCATGACGAAGATTAGTTCCGCAAAAAACCCGTCAACAACTTCTTCTGCGCAAGGAATGGGGCCCGGTACTGCTGTAAATTTTGCACACCATTCGCTGACTTCAGACCACTCTATCGACGACCCCTTTGAGGAACCTACTTACACATCAAGAGAAGCTTTGGGTGCACGCACATCTAGCTTGCAAACAATGGAAAGGTGGTTTTGCAGCATACCAGAAAATCCCCCAGTGGATTCTGTAACGGAACACAGGTCGAACACCAGTATTTCATCCAACAGGTTTAATACTCTGGACTCTAATTGCAATGAAGGGTCTTTGTTCAGCATGTCTTATACCGAACTTACAAAGTATCGCTTCACAGACTTTGACTCAATGACAATTTCCGATTTGAAGAACTTGAAGACTTACTATGACCTGTTATGTGCAGAGGTTCTTTTGAATAAAGCGGAGCTGAAAAAGACCAGTAATGATTCTCTCCCAGATATGGAAAAACAGGAGTTCAGTAAATCTCTTCCTTATGAGCATGACAAGACATCGTGATGAGAGTTGAATACATCAAGAACTCGACTAAAGACTCTTCATTTCCAGCTCAGAGATATATGATTACCCAACTTCCAAATACCAACTTCACGTGCTTGACATCGTGCCAGTCGACATGAGCGGGCGTTTAAAGATCAAGTAGAAAGTTGAAACATTAAGAACACTTGATGCGTGTCTTCTAGAAATGCAATTTATCGGCTAGATTCTCTCGTAATTGTCATTGGTGGTGTCTAACAAACTCACATCCCCTTGGGTAATTGCATAGATAAACAGCAACGAGCCTGCAGGTGAGGTTCTAGAAAGATCCGGCGAGATCCGTATATAGGTGAACAATTGCGATTTCTTAGTGCGGCCACGGATTATGGCTGATTCAGGAAAATTGAACAGAGGAAGAAAACACAAATTTCATGCGGACGTTGAAACTGTTGCCAGACCGACAAAACGGGTCAGACTTGAGTCATTGCTCGAAAATCTATCTCTCCAAAACGATTCGGAATCTATAAGCCAAACATCACAATTCCTGATAAACCCGCTACTAGATACAACCGAGCCGCGAATCAAAAGGCAAAGAAAATCAGGCCTAGATACTCTCATAAGGGAAAAGCTAGAGAAAGCTTACAGAGACCGAATTCTTCAAGGGTTAACAGTAATTCGATATGATCATCCTTTTAGAATTATTGTGAGAAGCTTCCAACTATGGGCCAAAAGGCTCTTCAATAATTTCGTTCGTAAGTACAACGACACGCACAGAGGTAGCCGGATAATAAAGCCATTCAAAGGTTTTTCCAGAATATTAAAGTTGACTGCAGACCCAAGTATAGCCTTCTCATATCTGGATTTGATCAATATTGTGCTTAAGGAAAATGCACTTGAAATACAAGGATTACAGCTAAAAGAGTGCAAGAAAATGGACAACAAAAGGCTACAGGAAATTAAAGATGAAGAGGATCTTGTCAGGGAAAGTAGCTACAACTACTGGGACCGAATTTCAGCGCTTTCGGACGTCGACATGGATGAATGTAGTGAAGGTCCATGTTATGGAAGCCGTTATAGTGGGAGCGGCTATATGCTGTCTGACTTCGTCTCTGATACAGAAATGGTGGTCGATGAAGAAAACAGGAACTGTCTGTTGGAGGCGAACTACGGCAATTATTACGGCACAAGCTACGCGAATTCTTTCACATAGACGCTTAATTCGAAGTTACCTTTCGGAGTAAACTTCTGGACAAGTCCCCGTCTTCTCAGTACCACAGTGACCGCTTTATAACATGCACGTTCGTTTTGGATCATTTAGTTAGAGATTACCTTACTTTTAGTTCTTTTATATCATTATTCGGAGATTAGATCATGCATAAGGAGGTGGTGTAAAATGTTCTCCTAACTCTGGCCACGCTTGCAACTCGCCGAGGCTACACCTCGACACTGAACCTGTACACCAATTTTCAAACAATGTATCGCGAATCAAAACCCAACGATTCTGGTGCCTTTTTTTTTTTTTTTTTTAGTCAACAAACAACCAAAGGGCTTTCCTTGTTCATTATACTATCGCCCAGGTAGACAAGCCTTGTGATATCTGACTGTTGGAATAATTAATGTCGAAAGAACTCGGCGAAGAAGAGATTCGCACAGGCGTGGTGTCCGATGAAGAAAACAATTCTTCAGAAGGAGGTGACGACGTCATGAATGATTCCTCGGAAGAAGACGAAGACGAGGATAATGACGAGGAAGCTATTCAGAGAGTGCGTGAAGGTTTCATTGTTGATGACGATGATGACGACGACTCGTCATCCTCAAAACGCCACCGTCGAAAGCATAAAAAACGGCGAGAACGCGACAGAAGTCTTGTCGACAACGTCGACGATGATGGCTTAGATGAGGATGACTTGGAACTTTTACGCGAGAATTCTGGCGCTGCACCCAGGAAATCTAGTAGCTCAGAGTTCAAGCGCCTCAAGCGTGCTCTGCCCGGTGACGGCGAAGATTCTAACGAAGAGGAGGGAGGTGAATCCGCCGCAAAGCAGCCTAAGGGCGGTCTCAAAGACTTCTTCTCGGACTATGAGGCCCAAGAAGAAGATCAACTGGTCGGCGGTAACGAAGAGCCTGCTGATGAGCGGAATATTCTTGACGAATTCGAGGACTTTATCGAAGAGGACGAATTTTCTGACGAGGATGAGGCCCGTGCACACAAAGCCCAGCAGCGCCGTGAAAAGGCAAAGCTGAAGGGTCCCAAATTGGACACTTCCAAATTGTCTAGTGTTGATAGAGAAAGTTTGCAACAGTTATTCGAAGTTTTTGGCAATGGTGCAGAGTACGAGTGGGCCTTGGAAGCCCAGGAAATTGAGGATGAGGGTAACAACAATGAGGAGCCCACTGCCTTGGATGAAGTATTCGAGCATGCTGAATTGAAGGACCGAATGCTTACTGAAGAGGATAACATGATTCGTATAATCGACATTCCTGAACGTTTCCAAAAATATCGCGCCACATTGAACTACATGGACTTGGAAGAAACTGAAATGGATAGGGAAAAGTCTTGGATCAGCAATATCCTTTTCGCAGAAAAGAAGGGCTCCCTAGATGACTCATTGAGGGAACCTTTTGTGGAAGCTGTGGGCAAGGTGGTTGAGTTTATCTCGAAAAACAACTGGGAGGTGCCATTCATCTGGACACATCGTCGGGACTTTCTCATCTATACCGAAGAAGTGAGTACTCCAGATGGTTTCGTCAAAAACAATGTTCATAAACTCTTGTTCGAGGATGACTTATGGAGAATTGTTCAACTTGATATTGAATACCACTCGCTTTATGAAAAGAAATTGAACACCGAGAATACTGTTGCACAGTTGAACATTGACGATGACCTCTTAAAAGACATCAGCCTGCTAGAGACCATGGTATCTGTGCAAGATATTCAAGATTACATCCATTTCACATATTCCGCGGAGTTGAGAAACTTGAACGACTCAAAGGAAAGCGATGTGGCTGAAGATGGCGATGAAGAAAAGAAATCTACCAAAAAGCATTCGAAATATGCTATATTTGAGAGAATCAGAAACAATGTGCTCTACGATGCCATCCAGGCTTTCGGTATCAGTGCAAAAGAGTTTGGAGAAAACGTCCAGGATCAGTCGACTAAGAACTATGAGGTTCCGTACAGAATCCATGCCACAGATGACCCGCTCGAATCTCCTGAGGATATGCTTGGCAGACTAGTAGAAGATGACGAGATTCTCTTCAAAGATCCCAAAAACGGCTTGAACGCCGTCCGGAAGACGTATGCTGAGGAGATATTTCACAATCCGAAAATCAGACACGAGATAAGACAGGTATACAAGAAATTTGCTTCCATCAGTGTGACTCTTACCGACAAGGGACGAAATTCGATCGACAACAACAGTATTTACGCTGACATCAAATACGCGATGAATCGCTCACCTGCCGATTTAGTGGGTACCCCAGACATGTTTTTGAGAATGTTGGAGGCAGAAGCAAAAGGTCTTGTGATCGTTCACATTAGAACTAACGACAGTGATCTTTGGTTCCAGTCCATTTTCAATTGTTTAAAATCTGACGGTACTTCTGAAATTGCAGAATTGTGGAACAAGGAGAGAGAGTTTGCATTGAACCTCGCCTTCAAGAGACTCACAAATATGGTTGCTCTCAACACCAAAGAGGATTTACGTCGTGAATGCGAAAGGCTCATTGCCGCAGAGCTTAGATCGAGATTTTTGTCGAAACTTGACCAAGCTCCATTCACACCCCATGGTTATGATAAGGGGACAAGACCTAATGTGTTAGCTTTATCGTTTGGGAAAGGTGATTTTGACAGCGCTGTTGTTGGTGCTTTTGTGAGAGATACAGGCAAGATCAGCGAGTTTTTCAAGTCGGATAATAATCCTTCCCGGGACAGAGAGAGCGAAGAAAAATTTGGAGGTCAATTAAAGGTATTCATCGAACGCAATCTCCGAAATAACAGGCCTGATGTGATTGTCGTTTCCGGGCTCAGTACTCATACGAAAAAACTCTTTGACATTGTGAGCAACTTCGTGTCAAAAAATAACATGTATGTGAACATTGATGACCTTCCGGAAGGTACCAGTCCGCAGTTGATTCCTGTGATTTTGGGCCAGGATGAAACTGCCAGGCTCTATCAAAATTCAGAGAGAGCATTGATTGAACTTTCTGACAAGCCCAGTTTGATCAAGTATTGCGTTGGGTTGGCCCGTTATGTACAGAGCCCTTTGTTGGAATATGTATCATTGGGTGATGACATATTGTCTCTCGTGTTTTACGAGCATCAGAAGTATATTTCCAGTGATGCTGTGAAGGAGGTATATGAAACAGCTTTTGTTGATGTCGTCAACATGGTGGGTGTGGAGATCAACGAAACTCTTCGTGATACCTATACTGCACAATTGTTGAAATATGTTTCTGGGTTGGGGCCCAGGAAAGCTTCCGGGTTAATCAGAAATATTACAGCTAAGTTGGGTACCTTAGTTACGAGAAGCGATCTTATTGAAAATGAGCTCTCAACTGCGAACATTTTCTTTAACTGCTCATCTTTCCTTAATATTCCTTTTGACGAAGGGGTCACGGTAAGAGATTCATCGATAGAGTTATTGGATGCCACAAGAATTCATCCAGAAGATTACAGTTTGGCTCGGAAAATGGCCGCGGATGCGCTTGACTTGGATGAAGAGGACATGGCACATATCGATGAGCAAGGTGGAATCATTTACCAGTTGATGCAGGAAGGCGTTAGCAAAGTCGACGACCTCAACTTGACCGCATTTGGGAAAGAATTGGAGTCGACATTTGGTAAGAAGAAGTATGCTACTCTTCAAAGTATAAAAGAAGAGCTTGTGAACAATTATGAAGAGCTCAGGAGATCATTTCACTTGCTAGAAAACTCTGAAATTTTCCGCATGTTGACTGGTGAGACTCTGGAAAGTTTCACGAGAGGAACCATCACGCCTGTGACTATTAACAGAGTTGGCAAAAATTTCCGCGAAGATAACGGTCATGTTAAATACTTGCGTGTTTCTACCACATCAAATATAACAGGTACGGTTGAAGAAGGGCACATCGCTCGCAAGTCTAACTTCGATCAAGGGCAGGTAATTCAGGTTGTGGTCTTGGATGTGAACTACGAACAGTTCACTGCAACATTCAGTGCCCTTCCGGAGGATCTTCAAAAGTCTTCAGTGACAAAATTCTTCAAAGACCCACAGAAATGGGACTTCAATGCCGAAAACGCAGACAAGGAAAAGGAACAAGCGAGAGAGTATGCCAAACTAGCGAAAACCAGAAATGTTCAACATCCTTTGTTCCACAACTTTAATCACAAGCAGGCGGAGGAGTACTTGGCGCCTCAATCTGTTGGAGATTGTGTTATTAGGCCCTCTTCAAAGGGCATCAACTACCTCACCATCACGTGGAAAGTTGCGAACAACTTGTTCCAACATTTAAGCGTTGAAGAGGTTGCTCACAACACTGGAAGAGAATATGTTGTTGAGCGTAAGACATACTCGGACTTGGATCAATTGATCTTTCAGCACGTGCAAGCAGTAGCTAAGCATGTCACCGAGATGTGTCGTCACCCCAAGTTCCGGGAAGGTGCTTTGGCCGAGGTGCATGAGTGGTTGGAATCTTACACGCGAGCCAATCCAAAGAACAGTGCTTACGTCTTTTGTTTTGACCACAAGGCTCCAGGGTGGTTCTTGCTTTTGTTTAAGGTAAATGTGAACACTCCAATCACTACATGGCACGTGAAAACAGAGGTGAATGGATTCGTGTTAAAGGGTTTCTCGTACCCCAATATGATGCGCCTCTGTAATGGATTCAAACAGACATTCAAGTCTCTTGTGAGTGATAAAACTAGGTCAGGTAGGCCAGGGCATGGTTATTGAACTTGTGATGCTGGGAATGACAGTCCGGTAATTTGTGGACATACATCAAAAATAAATCGGGCAAAATTACATTTACTCCTATAAACAAGTGCGTAATTTAGAGCGGAAACTATCACCGTCGACGTAGCACCCCATCAACCAACGGTCACCGCCATTCTTGTCTGAAAACTCCAATCTTGAATGCAACACTCTGCGATTGTCAAATATCACACAGCTGTTTTCAGGAAACTTGATAATATATTGGTTTTTGCGATCATTCACGAACTCCTCGAAACAAGCCATACCCCGGAGAAAATCACTGAAGAGTTTAGGGTCTTCTGCGTCAGTAATATGCATTTCAAAGGGTCCCTGGAAAGGGGGGGAATAATTGACTTCCTTGATCAATGCTTCGTCAGTCTCAAAGTTCTTGAGGTAAGGTTCCTCAACAATCAAAGGACGAAGATAATAATAGTACTCGTTGTTATTGTTATAATGGAAGGTAATGGGTACTTTTTTTAGCGCTTCATACGCCTCAGGATCGGAGTTTTTGACATGCGTGGCTGCCAAAAACGAGTCTGCAAACACATTTTCACCACCAAGAGTGGAATTTTGAATAAAGTGTAATAGCTGTAGTCCGGGAGGAGACTCATAGTAACACAAATCCATATGCAAAGGAAGAAATGCGTTTGTATTGGCAATGTTTTTGGCATTCTTGTCATTTTTAACGTCGAAGAGAGTCCCGTAAAAAGTAGACTTGACATACCCAAAATTGGCTGCTAATTTAGCAACTGGCCACATCATCCAGTTAGACTGAGTGAGTAGCTGTGTTTTGGGATTTTGTAGTGGATTCTCTACCTTGTTGACAAAGCAAATTCCATATCTGTTCAAAGCACGCAAAGCACTTGTAAAAGTGTCCTCTCCTTCTAAATATGCTCGGTAATCGAAATTGAGTAGGTTCATCCCCTTGATAAGATCTTTTCCAGCCCAGTAGAATTTTTCTCTAGCTAGAAATTTTCCCTCCATACGGCTAAAAACGTTTCGAGATTGAAGAAGAAAACTGCTACTATATGTTGAATTTTGTGTAGAGCCATCAGGATGCTTCCATCGGACTTGCAAGAAGTCTTGGCCATTTTCATTTAAAATGGAAGGTGAACCAGATACTTGAAGGTCCTTGCATATATAAGCCGTGGTGAAAGATTTTTGCTTCGTTGATGGATCAACAGAGTTTGGTGAGCTACACGCATCACGAAGGAATACGGTACTGAAAGAGACATCAGTATCGGAGACCAACCCATCCTCGGCTTCAGTTTCATCTTGAAAACTAATAGTGATCTGCTTATTGTCAAAGGATTTGACATAAAGAGACCGCCTTTGAAGGAATGTGTGTATGCTGAACGGGACCTTGAAGCTGAATCTGGAAAACATACTCAGCTAAGATGCGGATCTTTTTTCTTCAGAACTTACAGTACCTTTTGAAATGCCAAAGTGTGGGGAACGCGATTAGGCTATTTGTGGGGTTATGAAATGTTTCGTGCGGAGGTCACCCGAAAAAGAACATAACACCCACTTCCCGCGGAGGACTCTTCACAAAGTTGAGAATGAAAAATGGGCTGATCAGAACGAAAACAATTACAGGCTTTGTTTGGACAAAAAAGAAAAAGATAAAAAAAAATTAATGATACCCACGAGGTTCGAACTCGTGCCTCCGAAGAGACCAGGAAAGTATGGTAAGGTAACCTTACCCTGGCGCCTTAGACCACTCGGCCAGAGTACCATTTTATTTATTTCGCAATTTCAGTGGTATAAATTCTGCAAGACAAAATGAACTTGTAAAAGGAGAAAATACTTCTCGAAAGGCTCCATAACTAGTGTTATAGTTTTTCGTCACTGATTGCGAGCCAAACTAAATGATTACGGGTGTTTTTCTATAGTGATATAGTTTTTCGTCGCTGAGTAAGGCGCGAGCCGAACTTAGGGGCATCCCTGTAATATGATGTTTCTTTCAAAAAAAAAATCAAAATTCCTTCTGATACTTCTGAGGGAGCAGGGCCCATTTCAACTCAGAGAAGATGAATTCGAAGTATTCAAGACCCCTGTCTTCAAATCCTGAGCCGAAAAAAGCAAGAAGCTTTGCCACCAATACAACCTCGTCACTTCAGAGAACTTTGCCCCCAGAGCCGACCAGCGACAAAATGGCGAAAGTTCTGGAAAGAAATGTACAAACACGAATGGTTGGCGCGAAGAGATTTCACAGCCATTCACTTATTCAACTACGGATCGTATGTCCCCCGGCATGACACCTGGGAGGATATACTAAATTTCAAATGCCAATTGTGTCTATCTATTGTTGACTCGGAAGCGTTGTTGACCCACCTCTATAATGAGTGTGAGAGTGCTCGCTTCTGGTGGCATAAGATAGGTTTCACTACAAATATGAACCTTAGGGAAATGCTAGCCCCTGCAGATACAAGTTATGAAAATTTACGGAACCTCAACTGGTTCGTTAAAGTCGTGAAGAGGGTCTATTCAGTTCGGTGCCGGGACCTGGAGAATGGTGTGGTTCTTCAGCCCCTACTGAGTAGACTATTGTCTCGGGCACTCCGTCGGACGAATCCGATGGGCCGATGACAGCGGTTCTTCACCAGTAAGATCGAGGAGTTGATCTCATATTGGGCAGGGAATCTTTGGCAGAGTAAATTCTGGAAAAGATCCCCGTGCTTGGGCCCGGCTTAAGCACCTGATGTGAGGTTGCGATCTATTACGGGTGTTTTTCTATAGGGATATAGTTTTTCGTCGCTGGTCCTGGCTAGCGTCATCCTTCAATGCAAATGTTTCTTTAAAAAAAAATAATTAGGGGCATCCCTGTAATACGTCGTTTTTTTATTTAAAAAAAAAAAAAAAAAAAAAAAAACAAACAAACTTCCATGAAAGCAATCACAAACAGAACTGTAATTTCGAACAATCGGATATTTAAAAAGGGATCATGCCTCGCTGTTTTTTTTTATTTTTCGTAACTGAGCCGATTGAGGGCTTACCTCGGAGACAATACGCAATATTAATTCTTTGATATACAAATTCATAATTTATGCGTCATTCATCAAAAAGAAGGATGTGTCATCAAGTCTTTTTTTTCTTTTCTTTTTTATGAAAAAAGTGTTAAATCTCTTTGAATAGCGTGTCATCTTATGCAAGGACAATGCCAATCTTTGTATTGTTAAAATTGACAGATGTTGTACTACCGCGAACGAGAGTAAGCTGATATTTACCATTGGTGCTGAGCAGTAACAAGTTTCTTACGTTCTGAAGGTACAATACTTTTACTGAGTCTATAAAGTGAAAAGTCCTGACCTTTTCTTGCCAAATGGGTAAACGACAAGTGCGGCCGCGAACAAACCTACACTAATACCGATGGACACTTCAACCATTGTGGCACCAAAGCTCAAAGAGCTCAAGTCTTTAGTGTCAGACGTATCTGCTGTTGACGAGTTCGTGATCTTGTTGGCTGTCTGAACACCAGCAAGCAAAGTACTCTTCGATGCAATACCTGAGGGAACCTGAACGAAGATTGCCGGCAACATGGCACTCACAGCCATTCCTCTCCCAACACGAGAGTACATATTACCCAAGATACCAATGATAAAGGCACCAATTGCAGCAGTGAATTCTGTCACATTGGAGAAGTGCTTACCAGAGAAGTATGTGCCAACATAGGAAATGGCGGTAATGAGGGTCATTATTGGCAATTGAGTCCAACGGGCCTGGTTGATCAACCCCAAACAAATCGAGAACAATGGAACAAAAAAGATTCTCCATTTGTCGTCAATGCCATGGCCCGTGGCACATGTGGCCGCATCAGTGGCATTTTTGTCAACCCATCCATATAAAGCAGCTCCCAAAGTGATCCCGAATCCCAAAAACAAGGAGTAAATAATTGCGTAAAACATTCTCACGGATCCCGCAACTAGATTTTTTGCCTGAAGCTCAAGGGATCCACAAAGAATGATGTAACCCGGAAGAATCAAGGCCAAAGACCCTTGGGCAATTGCACCAAAGCAAAAATGCTTTCCATTTTTGATCAGCCCAATTCCCCGGGCAATAAAGGACACCACGATCGAAGCAGTGACTTCGAAAACGGAAGAGTATAAGTGAGACTTGGAAGACATGAAAAACTGCAAGTATCCCACGAGAAGGCCGATACCAAAAGCGATTGGTACGTCGTACCAGCCACCACCAAAACCCCATGTACACACCGAAGCAGATCCGAGAGCGTACAAAATAACACATATCCATGGAGAGTATATGTTCTTGCTTTTTAAGAGCTCTTCTAACTTGGCGGCCGCTTCCTCGACTCCAACCAAGTCGTGGATGACGTCCTTGTAAATCTTATGAGTATCCGCCAACTTTGACAAGTTGAGGCCCTGAGCGCACCTCACCAAGTGAACCTCGGATGTTCTCGTTGCTGCATCACCAAAAGCAACTATCATAGTACCTGGAAAGTACACAAACTGCCCATCAATTTCAAGAACACGACTGGTCATGACCATATACTCCTCCAATCTGTGGGTTGGTGCACCAAACAACATAAGTGCTCTGCACATTCTGATGATGAAACGTTGCCTCTGCAAGATATCTGCAATATGAACAGTGATTCTCAACTTTTGATCCTTCTTTTTGAGCTTTTTGCGCATGTTTCGAGGATCGGGTTTGTGGAATTTTGGTGCTTTCGGCCGAGCATTCTGGAAAGATGGAAGCTTGGCAGCATCCCCGTCTAAACGCTCACCATTCTCGTCATCTGTCGACACCACTGTTTCCTGGGGCAAAGCTTTGTTTTTGCCTTGAAACTTGCCGGCTAACTTTCTAGGGCCCAGCTTCATCTTGTTCTTGATGTTAGAAAACTCTTTTGTGTGGCTTGGTCTGGTACTTTCACCATCCATGTATTGTTCATCAGCTAAGTTGCCACCCAATGAAGTGCCCAAAGTCGAAGCAGATTTGTTCTCTCCAGAGTGTTGATATAGCTTCAACAAAGAGGACAAAACACCAGCGTGAACTTGTTTCGGAGGTGCAACATATCCGTCACCTTCAAAAATATCCTGATCGTGAAGATCATCCTCGTAGTCCACCTGAAATAAGTCGGGATTTGGTTGATAGAAGTCGTGGCTGGCTTCTTTTGGCCTACCGTTTTCGTCGATGCTAGACCTGCCTGCGGGTTTCTCATTGTCAATCAAAAAAGCAGTCGAACTTGTCCTCGTGTCGTAGTCCGATGTATCAGAGAACCTGTCTGTCTCGTGCTGAAGGTCGGGTGCATGAGCATATATAAGGTTCTGTGCTTCCTCTCCCAATTGTGAGAAGTCAAGACTTTTCATCTCGATCGGACGCTCAGTGTTCATTCCGACTTCTTTTTCCTCGTCAATGGGCTCTTCCCTTTGTGTTTGCGCACCAGGGGTCAATCCTCCCCCACTCATAGAGCCTCCACTCGCGAAGTTCAAAACTTTCCCAAGGAAAGTGTCGGACCGAGATGGGGCCGACATATCGTTTCCTCCAGCCAGTTCTGCCAAAGACATCGTTTTGAAGATTCCGCCAAAAGTGTTAGGTTGAGAAGCACTTTCTCTGGACGACTGAGACGAACGCTGTTGCTTAATATCGGTGATGTCCATTTCGGCTCCACGTCGGGAGTCCTGTAGTTCAGCATCTTCATCAGAAGAGTCGTCGTTGTACTCATCAACTTCATTGATTAGCTCCGGAGTATCTGAATCATCAGAATCGTCTTCCGAAAGGCTGCCTTCATTACCGACGGGAAGCTCAAACCTAAAGTTAGGAAGATTGCTCGAAGCGCCTATATGCGTGTTTTGCTGCAAAGATTCATCCAGATCTGAGTCATCACCATCATTGGCTGATCGAAAATTTGTTGAGGGGTTCAAAACCAGATCGTCGTAGTTTCTGCTATCAGGAAACCGAACACTCTTCTGGCCCGGTGTGAATTTTTTCTTGGCCTTGACGAGATTAGATTTTGCGTTGATTTTGTTATCCTTTTTCCGAAGATTCGCCAAGTTCACCAAGGGAACTTTGATATTTGATTGGTAGTTCAGGTCTTCATCGGAAGAGGACGAGTTGTGATCAGCCATATCTTTCCGAATCAATTAATCAGTTACTTGCTATTGGACTTTAGAAAAACTCTGTCAAAGTCACACTGAGACTCAGTTAGTGTGTATCTCGACCCAAGAAGATTAAAGGTAGAAAGAAAGCAGTACTCTTGATTCCTAGATTCGAAAGCAAGCAAGGGCACCGCTACATAAACCGAGCGTTTCACGAAGGCACAAGCGATCATGCCTCCTAGACCTTGATCCAGCGTCTATGTAGGTTTGAGGATGAATGCTGCGTCTGGCCTTGCTGCCCGCGCCGCCGCATTCAATCAACGGGCATTGCCCGAAGCCAAGAAGGCAAAGTCATGGAAGACAGTGTCGGCCTCAGCTAACTGAGAGCTTATAGTTTTTCTACGCGACTTTTAAGTTATTTTCTTTATTTTGCTTTTCTTTCTCAAAATTCAGCTTAAACGATAATTTGTGATTTATAACTTTGTACCTGGGGTCGTTTGGTTTAGAGGGCAGGGGTGCAGACCCTTTGGCTAGCAAGGCGCTTCACAGGCACGTCGCGAACGCTTCCTGACGTCACGAACACCAGGATGTACCGGAATCTTAATTCTGGATGAACATTCGCAGCTAATTTGAGCACACCTGCTTCAACCATCTATAAACTTTCGTTGTCCCGTTTATATTTATCTTTTGTTTGTTGTCTTTGGATTTTACTAGGAGCTGCTAAACACTGATTACCTAGAAAGGCGGCGAAGCGCAAGTCCTCCTTTTTGGGGAGCTTGTCATCAATTTTATCCTGCTTCCTTGTGGCTTCTCAGAGGCATGTGTCAAAACACGTCTCAAACATCTTCACCCCCTTGAGATGTGTTACGAACGCCGGACACACTTCATCAATGCGTAAAAACATTTGGTGCGAGGAACCCGTGAAGTGACACTCTCATTTTCTCGCAATGGCCAAATAAGAAACCAGCGTATCACTCCGATTGAACTCACTCACATCGTTTTCATCCTACACATCTTCTTCCCATTGCACCCCACAATACTCACCCACATAACCAACATGATTTTCATCCAACTCCGGCATGTAGTCCAGAACGTCTGTGGCAACAATGATCGTACCCCAAGACATGCCGCCTAGAATATCAGCCACCAGATTGTAAGTGTCCTTCTCAAGATCAATGATCGCTTTAGGCATCACTTGTAACTCATATTGACGACTTGAGGAGGGGTTGTAGGCAGGATCAGGGATTTTTCCTGATGTGAATATTTTGGCCACGTCGTCTTTCCCGCTGTATAACAACGGTGTTCCTCCAAGACTGTACCGAAGAATCTGTGAAGGGTTGTGGCCAACAATACTGGAAAAATTCTCAAAGTGCTTGTCGTTCAACATGTTGGCAATCTTGCTGTTTTCAGGATTCAAGACGGCGGACGATCCCGACATACTTCTCTCCTTTTTCGTATCGCCAGGTTCTGCCTTTTCAATGAGGTCCTTATACTTTTCTAATTCAGGCTCCACTGTAACTTTCTTGAACTTTTCTACCTCTGTGAAGACAAAATACCCAGGGAACAGAGGAAGATCAAACGTTTCTCCATCTTCCTCTTTCTTTCCTTCTCCTATGCTTCCTATTTCTTTATTTGATTGTGACACTGAAGCGTATGTGGGCTTTTCAGAGGAGGGTTTTGTAGACTTTTCTGTGGTATCCCCCTTTTTAAATGGACTTGGGGGTTCTTGTTTAAAAGGATTAGCGAAAGGAGCATTAGTTGCCTCATTTGAAGATTTCCCAAATGGGTTTTTGCCGAACGGGTTCCCTGAAAACGGGTTCTTGGTGTCAGCAGAAGGTTTGCTGGCATCGAACAAGTCCTTGGTCAAGTCATTATGCAATTTTTTCTTCTCTTCAAGCTTTAACTTTGCGTCTAAAAGTTCTTGAGCTTCCTTTGCTTGGACTTCCTCGATCTCGGCGATCTTTTTGGGATCCTTACACACCCCTCTTATCACTTTAATCGACCCTTTCTTCCTCGAACATTGTCTCGAGTCCTTACAAGCAAATACGTAAATGACCCTATCATATGGCTGATTTTGAAATGGAGCAAACGCTTGGAGAAGAAGCGCCATGTTCTTTTGACAGTTGCCACATTGCAAGTCTTCTTTGTTGGGTCTCGAGTTTGGATGAAGCCAGACAGGATGGCCTCCTAAAAAGGTATCTTCTATTGTCGGTTCCTCATCTTCTTCTTCAAATGCAACATCGGAAAAGCCAAGAATCACTTCAGATCCTTCATCGAACAAATCTTCCTCATCAGATGAAAACTCGTCGTGACTAGACATGTTTTGGCTGCGAAATACCGTGATAGATTTAAATTTAAGCAAGCTGAGATGACCCGCGCCACAGTGGCTCGACCTTATGGAGGAGCATGCGAATGGTGAAAGGAAACCGCAATTTCCCTTTAGCCCTCAAAGTTTCAGAAAAAGGTTGGCTTCGTTATAATGTCGGTAATCTGTTATTTACATTTGTGGCGCCGTCTCCTATTTATATTTGAAAATTGGTCTTACATGTTACAAATAGCGTGGGATCTCAATCTCTTCGTACGCTTCGACCGTGTCCCCTTCTTCGAATTTCTCCCAGTTCTGAAATGAAAGGCCACACTCAGAGCCCTTCGATGCCTCACTGATATCCTGCTTCACATGCTTAAGTGAAGACAATGACCCAGAGTAAATAACTTCTCCTTTCCTCACCACGCGCACCTTGGAAGATCTCTTCAAGATACCAGTGTTTACCCTGCACCCAGCAACTTTGGTGATGGTCTTGTTTTTTCCCGTTATATTGAACACACTCCTGAGCTCTACTTCGGCAAGTACCTTGATCTCAATATGTGGCTTCAACTTCGAGGTGAGTTCAGCGGTGACTTCTTCAATCAACCTGTAAATGACGTTTTGCTCATGGATCTTCACCCCCAATTTATCTGCTTTTGACTGGATTGGTTTGGGTACTTTCACGTTGAAACAAAGAATCTCTGCACCCAATGCATCGGCCATGTCCAAGTCAGACTCCGTAGGTACACCAGCTTCATGTGAAATCACTTGAGCACGGACCTCATCGTTTCCAAGTCCATCGAGGCTTTCTTTGATGGCCTCGGCAGAGCCAAAAACGTCAGACTTTACGAGGTACTTGAGCACTTTGGCCTGTTCTTCCTCGCTCTCAAGTAGTTCACTTGCGTCTAACCCGGCCAATTTAAGCTCGTTAATCTTCTCCTGTCTTTCCAAGTCCTTCACCTCCTGCTGTCTCTTATCGTTGATCAGCTCAATATCCCGCGCTGCCTGGATTTGTTTTTCACGACTCTCACGATTCTCAATTACTCTCTTACAAATCTGCTCCAGCTTTGCTTCGAGCATCTGAGAGCCAGAATGCGGAAGTTCCTTCCAACCCCAAATTTGAACAGGAGTCGAAGGACCCGCATTCTTAACTGCCTTTCCGTGTTCGTCTTTCATGCCTCTCACTTTGCAGTAAGTATTACCAGCTACCAAGAAAGATCCCGGTTTCACTGTGCCTCTCCTCACCAAGACTGTTGCCACGTTACCTAAACCTTTGACGACTTCAGACTCAATCACCCAGCCAACTCCTGGGACTCCGTCGAATTCGGCTTGGAAATCACTGAGTTCCGAAAGGGTGATAACAGCTTCCTCAAGTTTGTCCATATTCAAGCCGGTCTTGCCGCTAACTTGAACAGTCTGTGTTTCACCACCGTAATCTTCAATATCGACATCATGTCTCGCAAGGTCGCTCAAAACTTTGTCTATTTTGATCCCCGGCTTATCGCATTTGTTGATGGCCACAATCATCGGTACACCCGACTTCTTTGCGTGTTTAATTGCCTCAATGGTTTGGGGCATCACTGAGTCATCAGCTGCAACCACCAAAATAATAACGTCTGTCACAATCGCTCCTCTTTCTCTCATGCTGAGAAACGCAGCATGACCTGGTGTGTCCAAGAAGGTTATTTTCTTCTTTGAGATCGGGGTTATCACAGAAAAAGCACCAATATGCTGTGTGATTCCACCAAACTCGCCTTGAACAATAGCAGATTTTCGTAAATAATCGAGAATAGTGGTTTTACCATGATCGACATGGCCCATGATCGTGACCACTGGGGGCCTGGACTTCAATTTTTCCGTTCTTTCTGGTGGAGGGAAGAGGTCCATCGCCGCGCCTTCGTCGCTCATTGTGACATCAAATCCATACTCATCTGCAATGAGAGAGGCATTCTCCTTGTCTAGGATATAATTGTGCGTCATCTTCTCGAAACCTAGTTCGGTCAATTTCTTCAATAAGCGAGATAATGGAATACTCATTATTGTTGCTAGGTTGGAAACAGTGACGAACGTCGGGATGGTAATTTTGATCTTTTCTCGCTCAGGTTTGGCTTTTCTATTGTTGATACGGTTCGGGCTTTTGTTTGGTTTTCCACCATTTCCTTTATTGAACTTTGAAGGAGAGTTCTTTTGTTGCTGCAGCTGTTGCTGTTGTCTAATATTATCATTTACCCTCTGTCTTATCCGATTATATTCCTGAAACAGCTTTTCCTGCGAAGCTTTACTTGGCTGCTGCGCATTTTGATTGTTTGGTTCGACATTTCCTCTTCGACCCTGATAACCAGAGTCCTTCGGGGTATCTGATTTATTATTAGGCCTTGGAGTAAACTCTCGTCCGTTTTTGGATCTATTATTTCTCAGATATTGATCAGCAAATCTATTTGGCTTTTTCCCAGGTTCAGTCTTTGAGGCATCGATTCTAGAGGGTCCAACTTTCGGGAGATCTTTGAACGTCAGTAGCCAAGAACGCTGAGCGCGGAATGAAATATTCAGGTTCGAGCATATTAGATTGCGTAGATTAAGCATGAAAGCTAGATCGTTTGATCTCGAGAAAAGTTTAAGTTGATGAATGTATGAGAAGACATGAATGCCCGCGCGCTTGAATCGTAGTTCGCGACTTTCTGTAAGCACTAGTCGATAATTAAATCATGACTTTTTTTTTCTGTATTTAAATGCTAGGATGACTATATATATTACTACTCGGATTACGTAGCTTTTTGCCGGGGATAGGGTGGTTCACTAGACTCACCTTAGTTTGTGAAACTATAGTCACCATTGGAAGAAACATACCCCATGGACTTGCTCTCGTTAAGGGTGGTAATCAACTCATCAATATCTTTAAAGTTTCGGTCATTACATGCAAAGTTGCGATGTCTGTTTGAGGCAATGTGCTCCTCAAAATGGTCATATTTGACTCTGCAGTTTTCGCAATACCCTGGTCTTGACTCTGCTTCTCTCTTTGTTTCCTCGGCTTTATGCATTTGACGCTTCATGAAGATCCGCCTCTTGAGGTTATTCAAGTTTTTGGATGGAACCTGAGAAATCACAGGTCCAAGACCATTTCCATGTTGTGTATTTTGAACCGCCACGCTATTCAAAGCTGAATCCATGGAAAATTGCATGGCATTGGATGCTCCGTTATATCCTGAGGCAGCAACGTCATAAAACTTTGAGTTAGAGGCGTTGTTGTTTGGAGGCTGTATGACGGAAGAATTTCTCGATAGCGCCAGCGGTGCTTTGAAGAATGGTACGTTTGTGAGCTCGCCAAGCATATCGTCATCATGAGAAGGCATAATCTCCAAAGCAGTTTGATTGGCTTGTGATGATATACCGTTTTTTTCTTCTGTGGGCACTTTGTCGTAGGAGTCTGTGCTAGTGCTCGTGCCAGCGAACACTGAGCCACTCATATATGCTTTACCCTTCACTGAGGCGATCATAAACGAAGCCTTCTTGAGTAACTCACGGTATTCTCGAGTAGCCTCGAATTTCTGCAAGCGGCGTAGTTTTTTTCTCTCCAGATTATCAGAAGTATCACTTATAAAAGGGCATTTTCCGTCGAGAGTAAGATGGAACGACGGGTGCGATTTGCTCAGCCACTCCCTGATTATTATCGGACGTACTGCCTGAGAAAGATCATAAACGTATACGAAATTCTTCTCAAGGTAGTACAAGTCATCTCGTTTAGCATTGGGGTCTCTGTCAGTAGACCCAAAGATCTTTTCCTCTTTTAAAAGATGCGACAAGTTCCCCGTGCGTTCCTGGGATGCCGACTCGGACACCCCCAAATTCCTCAAGAATCGAAAAACCTTCTCAAAGTCCCACACTTTAGTTTTGAGCGCCGAGGCATCATGAAAAATGTCGTTCATAGGATATGCCTTCTCGCTCGAAAAGCTACGCCTGCTGACAATGATGGTGACGTCGCGGTCGTAAAACGGTACAATTTTACACCCCACCAGCTTCAACGCCCGTTGAGCCCGTTTCTGCTCCTGCTGCTGCGTTGCATTATTTGAGTCACATCCCTGAGTATCGAAATATACCACAGACTCGCGCATAATTTTCTTCCATGACGCCTGCCAGCTTTTTAATTCGTCCCCTACGAGACGCGCTGACTTCGATGCCGATGCAACAGAAGTTGCGGAAGTGGCGGAAGTAGCTCTTTCTTCAGCCGCAGTAAGCTGAGACTTTGCTGTGGTATCGGTGTGACTATCGACGTTTTCTTTTGTCTGGATACTTTTAAGCGCCGGCCTCTGGGCTGGAACAGGCTTTGTTTTCTGTTTTTTTATGCTTTGAATCGGCACATTTCCACTGGTTTCCGCCAACGGCACTCTTCTGGTGGGCGATGGCCCCGGATTAGGGCGTTTCCTCGAGGTTTGGTCCATCGTGAAGGCTTCCCAATGCGTGGTGTAATGCTGAAATGCTGTGTTGTTTACCTGGTCTCACAAGAAAGAGTGATTTGGAGCGCCAGAAATAGAGTATAGGGGGAAAGCTTTGCGGGATGCAAAAGCTCTATTGCAATTGGACCAGGGCAAAGGTTATACAAATGTGTGTGCGGGCGGCAAATACAAATAAATAAAAAACACTTTAGATGGTATGAATGACTTTCACGGTTGGCTCGCGAGAGTAGCAGGCAGCGAGTTGGAAATGCATGCTGGGATGGCAGACAAGCAGATCGCGGGTGTGGATTTGAAAATGGATTCGCGTCGCAGGCATGCTACGAACAAGATTGTCAACCAGGACAGGAACGACGCGATGGATGGAATGCACGTCCTGGGTCAATAAAGATGTGGAGACACGAAAGGTAAAAGGTGAATTGCAGGGCTACAAAAAGAGCGGTCTCATGAAGTTTTGCTAACCCCTTTTTTTTGTCATTCTTATTTCTTATTTGGTCTTTCTATCAGAATTTGCCCTTTTTTTTTTGCCGAGTTCCTGTCCAGTGAATATTGATGAAGGGACTGGGGAGCCTGCGCACAGTGACAACGCGTGAAAGTTAAAACCGTCCTTCAAATGAAGGGCATTTTCGTGGCGAGCACAGTAGCAATTCACCACAGTGACGGCTACGAAAATTGTAGCCGAATGATATAGATACTTTCTTTTCTCGGTGGATATGCGATCCCCAAATAAAACGTTCGTTTATAGGCGGTTTCCTTGCCGTGTATTTTTTTTTATTTCGGGGTAGAAAATCGCCAAATAGATAGAATAGTATAAACAAAGAACTGGAAGACCTATCTCGTCCCGTGGCATCTCCATCCTAAAAGGGATATCATTTGTGGATAATGTTTGTCTGGCCGGTGAAACAGATAGCCCCGTCAACCGGCTTTATTATTTTTGCTTATTACAAAAGATTACAAAAGCTTTAACAGTTAACTGAGTGCATTTCGATGTGCATGCTGTAAGTGTGAACGTCTTTTAATCTGATCAGAATGCTTCAAATCCAGACAGTGGGGGTGAAACCTGGTTGGTCCTTCCCGCAATGAGTAAAAACTGAACATCTATAGGCTAGACCATTGAAGCGACACTAGGAGATATAAAAGGAGTATTGTTCTCTTCTCTTTCGCCAACCAATTTCCTTCCAAAAAAAAAAAAAAAAAATTCATTTCAATTCGCTTTTTCCGATTCTAGCTCTCTCATTTAGAGCATCTCGAGGTTAGTCGCAGTGCACACATACATGATGCTCGAGTCCTATGTGTCTCTATCATTCTGAGTGAGTGTCTACAGATTCAATCGCGAACCATCGAAAGCAACTTGTTACGCCCATCAACAAGATGCTACAACAAAGAGAGATAGCCAGACTTTTGGGACAGGCTGTGAATAGTGGAGTTGAAGCCATTCAAAGCGCAGAAACGGCGCTATTTGCCTGCTTGCTTTCTTCAAAAGGATTGCCTTTGATCACCGTGGGTGCTTCTACCATGCCCCCTGGGATTAATATAAGTCCCGATAACCTTCGAATGCATTCTCTAATGGCAACAAATCTCTTTAGGCAACAAGAGAAAAGTGGAGATGAAAAATTGGACAACTGGGCAGTGTTGGATTTGGATTCATCAGTGAAAGCAGTGTTACGGCAGTTCACCACCGACTCTTCCGGAGAAGCTGAGCGACTGAGTACGTTTTTCACGGTTCTATTTTACTCGGCAGGATATCCTGATCGTGAAGCAAAAGTGAGAGTGGACTTGATTGCTGACGAGTTGGCTGCTGGATTGAGCGGGTATCGATCCAGCTAAATCACACTTGGTTCACAACAGCATCATCAAGAGAAATCACCACAACGACTTGTTAATTATTATATAGTATAAGAGTGAATACAGGGGCGGCAAGCATTGCCAATTTGAGCTCATACGATGCACCTGGTGTGCATCACTCCAGACGCCTCATATCTGCAAAACAGCACCAAAAGCCATATTTTGCATCAGCGTAGTCTGCCTTGAATATAGCTTGCAGTAAATCATCTGCACTTTTTCAACCGGGCTTGCAAACAAGGCCAGTCGAGAAAGAATTAAAAACACGAGACGTGGGCGGCTCACTTTGTCATTTCCACGTCGCTCTCATCCTCTTCTTCCACGTCATCATCTTCCTCCTCGTTGAAGTCGTCCATAAGGCTTTCTTCATCGAAACTTTCTTCTTCGCTATCATACCAGAACTCCTCATCATAGTGCTCCTGGTCCTGATCTTTGCTACTGGCAGAGTTGCCTCCATATGCGTTGTCATCAGTCTCGGGTACCACGAAATCCTTCGGAATATCTTTCTTCGACCTCTCAACTCCCTCCAAAACCTTCTCCTTGTATGATTCAAAGTTCTTCCTAAACAACCAGCACGCGTCCATGTTTGCTGGAGAGTTCAAGTTGGGATCTTCCAAAAGCGAGATGATCGAGATGAGTACAGACTCGGCGGTTTGCGCAGGCGACCACGTCTCGGCGTCCGGCAACCCGGAGATTGGATCGCCTCCCTCGTGAAGAATGGAAATGCATAACCGGCCGTCTTTGTAAACGTTTGGATGAAAGATGGGGGGTGTGAAACAAAAGCCAGGAGGCGAAAATGGGTAGTCTGCGGGGAACCTCATGCGGCCCTTAAAGTAGCCGCCGTAGTAGAGGGAATCCTTGTTGAGGACCATGATACCGATCTTCCACAAAAAAATGTTATCATTGTCAAGTTCAATATGGAAGTAAGGAATACCCTTCTTCGGATCTGTGAGGTCTTTGTACTGCCGCTGGAGAATGGCTGCTGCTGATTTGGAGCTCATGATTTGGTGGTATAAATGATCTCTTGCTGGTATAAGCAAGTAGTGGCTGTCACAGGTAAGAATAAAATAAGAATAGGTATACTAAAGATGGATGACTGATCAATCACAGTATGCGTGCTCTCCGTGAGTGATTTCTCTGTTTTGGAGGAATAATTCAAATACCTGTTTCTAAAGTTGTCGTGGAATGGAAAACAGAAAAAAAAAAAAAAACAGAAAAAAAAGGTTAAAAATAGATGTCAAATGAAGATGACAAATGGGTATAAAATGAGCTGGAGGCGAAGTATTCTAGTGGTAGTTTGAGAAAAGAAAAGGTAAGATAGCAGACTTCCTACCGTGAGTAAGTTGAGGAGTGCGCCCGGAGATGATTTGTAAGGAAGCGGGACAGGGCATAGTGAGAGTTTTTTTATTTTTATTTTTCTGGTTTTTTTTGCCCTCGCTCGCCCTCGCTTATTGTTATGGCCGCCTGCGAACAATTGTGTTTCTTTTTTCTTTGTTGTTTATTGCCGTCAATCGCACCACGAGCATGAGCGCCAATTAGGTAAAAATGCTAGCATAGTTATCAGTGCTCTCTCAAACAAGCAGAAAAGACTTCTGCTATGGAGAAATATTTACGTATCTTACTTTTCTAGACACAGATGCTCTATATGTATTATAAGACGCCGGGGATGCCGGGCGTGCTTCAGAAGTGTTCGGTTGGAAGCCGGAAGGTGCTCTGCGACATCATCGCGGGCAGGCGTAAGAGAATTTTAGAACGAAGTGGCGTGGCGTTTCGGAATGCCGCGAACGGGTTAGAGTAAATCAACGCTGGCAGAACTGAGGCGAAGTGCCGGATCGGCGGATTGTTCTCGGTTCCTCCTCTTTTTTGTTTGCCTTTATTAACGTTTTTCCTTCTCAATCATGTGTATACTGAAAGTTTGCTCCTCTTTTGGCAGTAAATGTTGTATCTATCTCTCCGTTGATTAATGTGCTCGCCTAAGTGTAGAGCATTTCACAATTTCTCGTGAAATGGAGTCACGTATCCACCAACGCGCCTCACTGCACAGTTTTCTTGTGGGGCCCGCACCCACGCGTCTGTAGTGGAGGAGAAACCTCACGCCGAGTCCCGACCCACTGTGCGGCGCCAATGAAGTTTGAACAGTGCTTATCTCTCCGCTCTCTCAAATCCAGGACGTTCCTGGGCGCGGTACCTCTATCATCATTGCTGAAAAGCCCCGCACCTACAATCAACACTTGTTCAAAACTGCAGAGGGTATTTTGCAACTAATCGTTTCAAAAACGATTTTGTTGCTGGTGCCTTACTTTGGAACTCTTATCTGCTTTGCCGGACCGTTCATCGCCAGCCACTAGCGTCACCTGTCGTCAGGGACGTGACTGACTCTTCACAATCCTGCACGTTGTCGTCGCACCATGTGCAATTCCCCGATATTCCTGACACAGGCCCCATATGGCCAAAGGGCCCAGCGACACCCATTTGGGTTGCATCAGTGATCTAGAAAAGTGAGCTTGCACCACCACCCAACGCTTAGACCTATCACAATCACTATACCATGGATTTCGAAGAGCAATTGGAAAAGGCTGAAAAATCGCCTTACCCCTCGTTGGTAGGTGCCTCAGTCAAATCTGCCGACGACTCCCCCCATAAAAACTACATTCACCCAGAAAAGTATACTGGTAAAAGCAAATCGAAGCCGGGGAAAAAGTCGCTTTTGGGCTCTTCCGTGAGTGCCTCATTGGACGATTTGATAAGTGAGGGTGCTCTTTTGGGCTCTGAAGAGGACTTTGACCGCTTTTTGGATACCAAGGGCAACGTACTTTCTGACGCCAAGTTTTCGAAGGAAAGGACCCATGCCACGACTCCCGACGAAAAACCAGCGCATTCCCACAAGCCTGGTGAAGCCTCACCTCTGAAGAAACCATCTGAAAGTATTGCTCTGGGCGATAATGATGCGGCGGTGCTTTCGCCAATGGATTCGAAAGTAGAGGAAGTCTCTCAGCCAAGTACTAAGGATGCAAGCGCCTTCGCTGGGCTCGAGAACTACCTGACCCCAAACCTCTCCGAGTACCAGATTGGTCACCAGATCTCTGACCATGCTGAAATGTTGAATTCAGTCACTTCGTTTGACTTATCCAAATTGCCCACGGCAGACGATAATGAATCCAGGTCTAAAACGACTGAGGCACACCCGTCAGTTGCAGCGCACAAACCTGTACGTCCAAGCAACCTTCGCAATAATTCCGCCGTCTCAAGCAACAAATTAGAATTTGGTCAGAACGTCCAGGTGTCTGCGACCGACTCATTACATGCCCCATACTTCCAAAGCGATGATAGATCAACATCCAGATCCCTGTCGAGAGTTCCATATGGTGAAAAAGGTGGATCTGACAGATCTAGATCGAGGTCAAGGTCAAGGTCCGTCATGGCCCCTCACTTGGCTCGTGGTGACAACTATAAGAATACACACGATGAGGCCCCCTCCAAGTACGAGCTTCCTGCTGACTTCAACTTTGACGAAGAAGCCGAAGAACCGGAGGACAGAAGGCTGAGACAATCCAAACCGACTTTGGGAGACTCTATTGCTGCTGCAGAGGCCAAGAAGGAGTCTTTATCGGACATTGAATCGGTGACAAGAGATCCCTCGTTGGTTACTAGTGGTGATTACACAAACTTCAATGCGGACGGCCACGACAATATCTTAAAAGGCTCCAACTTGTACTCTTTGCGTTCTCAATCCTCCACAAACTACTTGAGGTCGATATCGAGATCCAGGTCAAGGAAGCCTGCCCATGATAAAGGCGGTCATTCGACTTTGAATGAAAAGAATGACTCAAACACACAAGAGTTAGAACGAGAAGGTGCATTGGTGTCTGACGACCCATACTCGCAAGTTGAAAATCTAGAGACCATGATGGCAAAAGTGTTGAAAGACTCTGCTGCAAAATCCAAAACATCCTCTGCTGAGGCCTCACGAAAGCCGCAAGGTGTGGCAGCTTCTGATAACAGTAACTGTCAAGATATTGCATCTCCGTCAAAGAATGCTATCGATCCCCAGCCAAGCTCGCGCTTGAAGGATATCGAAGAAGCCGACAACTCCTCTGTCAGCAGTAAAGATCAGTCTCGAGTAGACTTGGATGTATTCGATAAAGATACGGGCAGCAAGGCTAAGAATGAAACTTCCAAGACTGGTGGCCCGGAGAAGGCTATTGTAAATGATGTGGCAGCGGAAGAAAAAGAAGCTGAGGCGACCGATCAATTACTAGCTGAGAAAGCTCCAACTTTGTCTGCAAAAGATATCAACGTCAATCAATTTCACACAGATAGAGCGGAAATTTCGATTCCGTATGCTGAAGAAAACGTGACCGAAAAGCACCTTGCCGAAGAACAAACCTTGGATATATCTGCGGAGGAGAAGGAAAAGGAGGCTGCGGATCAAATAAAGGCCAAGGAAGCCCCTGTATTGTCCGCCAGTGATATTCATGTTGATGGCAAGACTGAAGGAACCCCGGCTGTAGCTCCAGCTGACGCTTCAGACTCCCTTGTGAAGAATGCTGATAAACCTAGCGCTGAACTTCCAACAAAAGAGGTTGCTGAAAAAAGTGATGATAATTTGTCAATCAAGGAGGCTTCTTCAGCTGTTGCTCCTGGTGTTACAGTGAGACAAAGTGCGAAAGGGGAACTGACTCTGGCAATACCAACAACAACAAAAGCAGGGAGCGAAGAGACGACAAAAGATAAGCCAGAAGTAGAATCTACGGATGCGCTTGAAAAGTCGGAAGGCTCGCCCAAGATTTCTTCGCAAGCTGCGAGAAAAGAGGTTGATAGCCTGAGCATTTCCAAAGAGTCTTTGGAAAAGCCATCTTTAGTCGGAGATAAGAAGAAAGTCGCTTTGGAAGCGGCAATCGAGAAGATTGAGATCGCTGAGAAGCCAACCAATATGATAACTGAGCCTGACAATATACTGGTCGGAAAAAGCGCTGCAGAGGTTGGTACCAAGAGTACCATGAGCTCGAAGGTTACAGAGAATGTGAAGGCTAGAGAAAACTCGAAGTCTAAAGAAGAGGATGACGACGAATTTGAAGTATCTGCTGAAGAATTGCGCAAGCATTTGGAAAGCCTTCCCGTCTATCTATATACCTCACTTGCCGGTGGGATGCAGATCATTACGCGCACGAACAGGTTGGCCACAATTTTGCAGGCTAATGGAATTAAGTTCGAGCACAAAGATTTAGGAACAGATGAGGAGGCCAAGAAAATATGGAAAAGATATGCACAAGGTAAGACTTTACCCGGTATTGTTAGAGGAGACGATTTCATTGGAAACTGGGAGTTTATTGAGGAGGTGAACGAGGATTATCGTTTGAAGGAAGTGCTCCATGAGACCTTATGAGGATACAATAGAGTGCAGCTCGGATGAATTGTGAGCATTGAAACATTCGTGCACTATATAATAGATACTCAGTAAAGCTCTGATTTAGCTCCAAGAAGAAACGGGCATCGTTCAATCAATATGTGGAAATGGACAAGCGTAGAATGAAGTCGTGCACAGAGTCAAGAAAATTCCGCTCTCGTGTCGTATTTGGTTAACCAGCCGGCCCCATTGCTCATCATACTTCTCAGAATACGACGATCCTTTTTTTTCTCGATCTGCAACTCGCAACTTGGGCGCGGGTCTCTGTGTGCACACCCGAATGTTGGCGAGGTTGTACAGTATTTTTCACGACGAGAAATCCACACGAGCTTCTGGCCAGGTGTCAACATTAATTGACGACCGCGAGTTGAAACTTCAAATCAAAGACAAAACAACACTTTTGTTTCAGTCATTGTTTCTACCTCGACGATTCAATCAGCGCTTGAACTGAAGTGGCTCGCACAAGTGTCTGTGGTTTAATTTCTTCGCTTTTATTGTTGAAGTAAAAACTCAAGGCTAACTTTAACTTTCGCTTTTGAACTACTCCACCCCAGCCGCTTGCTCTTCACCAAGAGACAAGAAACCAAAAAAAAAAAAAAAAAAAAAAGGAAATGGCTACGCCTGCTGAAATCATCGCGGCCCGTGTCAATGGCACTTACGTCGAGACCGGGCCAGAGCACACCACCACTTCTCGTTCGACTAAGCCTGTCTCCAAAGACGCACCTTCGCTCTCTGACAAATCTGCGTTCCCAGTTTTGGGAGGAGGTGAACGCTCCCTGGCTGGTGTTGCTGCCTCGCCATCGTGGGGTCCTTCGTCTAACGGGAAATCTCCGATTTCTTATGCCTCTTCGTCTTTGCCGAGCACTCCTTCCAAAACTTCAGTGCCTGGGTCTAAACTTAAGTCGTCTTCAGTCCAGTTGGCATTTTCCATTGATGCTGAAGATCAGTTGAACGTTTCCAGACCCGAGTTCATCAAGATTATGAATTCGATCAAATCGGCCACTTCTGCCAGCATCGAATGTACCACTTCTCAGCACACGAAGAGAAGAACGTTTTTGATCACTGCTAAGCCGGAACAGGCCAAGCATGCCAAGAGGCTTGTTATTACCAAGTTCACTAAGCCAGTGAAGGTATCTTTTTCCATCCCAGCAAAAGTCAGATCCAAAGTGATTGGTGCCCAGGGTAGAAATTTGAAGCCTATTATTCAAGAGAACGAGGTGAGGGTTGACATTGGTCATCTTGATGATTCTGCTTCTCCGTCTCCCGCAGATGATGAGAATGACGTGTATGCCCAAACTGTTAAGGTCACCATTGAAGGTGATGTCGAAGGTTGTAAATCAGCCAAGGCCCAGATCATGGCTATTGTTAATGAGGAGCTCAAGAACTCGCAAGTTAGGGTTGTGATAGACGAGTTCGTCAAGCCCTTCGTTGCTGATGCTTTGAAGAGTGTTGTTGACAAGTACACAACCCTAGACTTCACATTTCCTCCTTACGGCAGTTCTTCGAAATCCATCATTATCCTGGGTTCCAGGGATGACGCTGTTGCTGCGAGAGACGAAGTCAAAGCCCTCGTTTCCCAATTGCTCAACACCCTTGTTGTCGAGTCGGTGGCCATTCCAACAAGCAAGTTTGCTTTTATTCCAATCACTCAAATCTTAGAAGAAGAGAATGTCTTGGTTGAACTACCAAAAGGGAACGACTCCCCGGTGAAATTCATTGGTGAAAAATCAAGCATCTCCCGTGCACAGACTAAGGTGAAGAAGATTATCTCACAATTAAAGGTGGAGGTGATGGACATGTCGAAGGCTCACAAGGGAAACATTCCTCATGTACGCGCAGTAGCTGCAATGTTCACCAAGCATGGTGTTTTCGATGCCATTGCTTCAGAGTATGGAGTCAAAATCAATTCCCCGGTTTTGGATGATTTGGAGGACAGATCGATCCCAATCGAAATCATCTCCAAAGTGGAAGATGTGGAGCACACGAAGAACGCGAGAAGAGCCATTGTATCTGCCGTTAACAGAGTCACTCCTGATCAAACCTTGGAGGTATCTGATATCGATCTATTCTTTTATCCAAAGATCAAGAAAGCTCTTGAGGCCGTTGAAGGCGCGAAATACGTCATTCTTGACGATGAAAAATTTGTCATTTTCGATTACTCCTCCCAAAAGGAACTGGATGATTTTGACGACTTCGAGGAAAGCTCATCTACTGTCTTATCAGAGTGTGAAAAAGCACTCGAAGGTATCAGGGCTTTACTGAGCTCATTGGCCACCGTCGTGTTGCAAGTTCCCTCTGCTGACCAAGATCATATCAAAGGCCCTAACGGTTCCACGTTGAGAACCATTTTGTCATCAACTGAAGATGGTTCTGTCGTCATTAAATTGCACTCCAATGCGTCGGGCAAGTCCAAAGATGAGGTTTTGATCAAAGGTCTCAAGGCAGAGGTTAAAAAAGTTCAGAAGGATATACTAGAGATCGTTGAGGAGGCAAAGGAGTACAGTGCAAGTGGAGGTTATAGTACGACTCTTGAAGTCCCAACGTTTGTGTTGTCACGGGTCATTGGTAAAGGCGGATCTACGTTGAACTCCATCAGAGATGATTTTGGTGTCAAGATTGATATTGCAGGAGATGGGAAAGATACTGAACATGTCGACAAGTCTCTCAAAACTGAAATCACCGTAAACGGCATCAAAAGAAATGCAGAAGGTGCAAAGACGGTTATCAAGAAATTGGCCCAAAAATTGGCTGATGACACATTGGTTAGATTGAGAATTGAGAATCAATATCACAGAAATATCATTGGTCCGAACTTCTCCTTTATCAACAGGTTGCAAGACAGATACAATGTCAAGATCAGATTTCCATCCGAAAATAGCAGCAACTTCGGTGACGCTCCCAATAATGAAAATGAAGTGACAATAAGGGGACCCTCGAAGAATGTCAGTAAGGCAGAAGATGAGTTAAGACAATTATACAATTTTGAAAAAGAGAATGGCCATAAAACGTCTATCAAGATACCTTCAAAAGCGATAGCCAGAGTTATCGGTAAGGGAGGAGCAAACATTAAGGACATCTCAGATGCCACTGGTGTTCACTTTAGCTTCACCAAGGACAAGCAACAAGAGGAGACGGATGGCTTTGGAGAGGTTGAGTTGACCGGATCAAAGGCTGCATTGAAAGAAGCGACACAAAAGATCCAGGAAATCGTGGACTACGTCGAAAACTCTGTCACTGTGTCGTTGACCGTCGATCCAAAGTACCACCGTGACTTGGTGGGCCCAAGCGGATCAGTCTTGAGAGAGATTATTAGCAAAGCTGGTGGAGACGAATTGTCGAGACTGGAGTATCACAGATTGCTCTCTATTCCTAACGAGGGTGAAGACTCTGATCAAATCGTTTGCCAGGGTCACAAGGATGTCGTCAACAAGATTGTGGACCAGATTAAAGAAATCGTGGCTGACAAAGAAGCTTCCATTACTGCTGAATACGACTTGGCGAAGGAAAAACATAGACTCGTTATTGGACAATTCGGTGTGACCCGTCAATCTTTGCAAGATGAGTTTGGCGTGCAAATCGATATTCCCAAGTCCAGCAGCCAATCCACGGTTATCAAATTGACTGGGTTACCTGCCAAGATTGACGAATTGAAAGTTAAGTTGAATGAGATCACAAAGGACAATTGGAATGAGTGTATCGAGGTTCCAACCTCACTTCACGCCATGGTATGCGACAGGGGTGCTATTATCAAGTTATTGAGGTTTGAACACGGAATCGAAGTTTCGCACGGAAATCTCAGTAAGAAAGCCAGCACCTTGTCAAATGCCTCTATTCCAGCCCCGCCAGAAGGATCTACGCCTGAGGGTGACTCTACTACAAATTTCGTGACTAAAGAGCTCAAGAAGGTAGATGAGGAAGACTCTTTCATTCCTTGGAGACTAATTGGAGAGCCCGACGCAACAGCCAAGGCAGCTAAGATTGTTGAGGCGCAGTTGGAGAAGGCCAAAAATGCCAACACGGCAGGTTGGTTCTACACAAGCAACCCCAATGCACAATTCCCCAAGATTGTCGGGCCACGTGGCAGCACTATCAACAAGATAAGAGAGGACAGTGGTGCATTTATCATTGTTCCACAGCCAAAGGACAAAAACAACCACTTCGTATATTTGGCTGGTACCGTGGAGAGCTTGCAAAAAGCCAAAGAAATGCTATTGAAAGCGATTTAGGCGAGACCATGCAACAATCATTGGCGCCGTTATCGGAGCGCGATTTCAGAAGCATGCGGCCGACGATAAAGTGATCGGCTCAGAACAAGTCACGTGAAATCACACGAGATTTGATCAGACAATTTTTTCTCCATTGCATTGCTGATTGAGAAAAAAGAAATAAATAAAGAAATTCCGACAACTTCTATTCAATCATGTAGTTTAGGCGATGCCCGATGGGTCGAACTGTACTAGTAAAGGAATAAAAAAAATAGATGTGTCAAATACATTGTCAAAATCCAGAATGCAAAAACGACATGGTCTCTCCGTCAACCCCATTCTGAAATTAGTCATAATACACTAGTTCGTGTTGTATATTCTTGGCTATACTATTGTGGCAGGCACGAAATGCCTCATCGCGAAGGCAGAACGCCGTGGTCTGTGCATGAAGCAGGACTTCCGAGGGTGTGAGCCACAGTTCCCATCTTTCTTTTCCACCGTAATCTCCGCAAACCGGGGGCTATGGCGGGTCAATTTGATCAAAAGAAGCAACAGGACTATCGCACTCAGTCTTTCATCTTTATTGGCGCATCGTGGCTCGCGTCATCGCTTGGCGTTTTGCAGCCGGGACCGCCCCGATTGTATATAACATGGCAAACCTCCCATTGTTATAATCTGAAGGCAAAAAAATTACATCCCATTTCGCATTCGAATTCATACATCACATTCTTGCTGTCTCTTCAAGTCGCAGGTAGATTTAACTGACAGCAATCATTCATCACTAAGATGTCGGCGTGGGAGGAAAAGAAATCAGATAATTCTGAAAATTCTCTTAGTAATGTGGAGGATTTCGAGACCAACGCCGTGGTCAACATAGACCAAAACAAAAAAGATATTGGCGTCTTCTCGGCCATTTTCTTGGTCACCAACAGAATCATTGGTGCTGGTGTCTTTGCTACGGCAAGTACGATTCTTAATCTTTCGGGTTCTGTCGGCACATCCATGATCTTATGGGTTGTTGGTTCCATCATTGCATTCACTGGTCTTCTAACGTATATGGAGCTAGGTTCAGCCATTCCCAGAAATGGAGGTGAGAAAAACTACTTGGAGTACATCTACACCAAGCCTAAATTCTTTGTCACTGCCATGTATGCCTCGTATATTTTCTTTTTGGGTTGGGCCGCAGGTAACTCTGTTGTGACTGGTGAGTACTTACTTTATGCTGCAGGCAAGGAAGTTAGTCAATGGAACTCCAGAGGTATTGGCATTGGTGTCATCACATTCGCTTTCTTGGTTAACGGCCTCCATGTAAAGTCCGGCTTATTTTTGGCCAACGCATTGGGTGTGTTCAAGGTCGTGATCATCATTTTTATTTCGATTACCGGTTGGGTTGCTCTCGGCGGCGGCATCAAAAACAAAAACTTCACCGACCCTCACAATTTTGTCGACTCCTTCAAGGGAACAGCACCCACTGGTTTTGGTGTGGTCAACGCCTTGTATAATATTATTTGGTCTTACGTTGGATACTCTAACGCAAACTACGCCCTCGGTGAAATCAAAAACCCGGTTAGAGTTTTGAAGATTGCTGCTCCTTCTGCATTGTTTGTCATCACGGTTCTTTACATCTTTGTTAACGTCGCTTACTTTGCTGTTGTTCCTGCCGATGAAATTCGTACTTCCGAGAGAATTGTGGTTGCATCTTTTTTCACGCATGCCTTCGGTGAAACCGCGGGTAAGGCATCGTCTGTGTTTGTTGCGTTATCCACCTTGGGCAACGTGTTATCTGTCATTTTCTCGCAGGGAAGAATCATTCAACAGCTTGGTCGTGAAGGCAGTTTGCCATTTTCTAGATTCTTCGCCACATCAAGCCCTTTCAAATCTCCTTTTGTCGGTTTATTCCAACATTGGGTTGTTTGCATCGTCACTATTGTTGCCCCACCTCCAGGTGATGCTTACAACTTTATCTTGAACTTGATCTCGTACCCCTTGAACGTTGTGAACACTTTCGTTGGTCTTGGTTTGTTGTACTTGAAGTGGAAGAACTATAAGGGTGAGAAGGATTGGAATCCTCCTATCAGGACTCCATTTATTGTGGTCGCTTTCTTCTCGCTCAGCTCTTTGTACTTAATCGTCGCCCCATACATTCCTCCATCTGACGGTCAGGAAGTTTACAAGAGTTTGCCCTACTGGATCCATCCTGTGGTCACGTGGGGTATCTTCGCCGTGGGTGCAGCTTACTGGGCGGTTTGGTCTAAGATTTTGCCATCCGTTGGTGGGTATACTCTAATCGCTAAAGAAGTTTTGGGCAGTGATGGGTTTTGGAGGAACAAGTTCCTTAAGGTTCCACATGGTGTGGACCCAGACAAGTTTGCTGAGGAAGCCATTAATGAAGACGCGATCTTGCACGAATAAACAAATTTATAGACTAAAAATATTAAAGGTGGGACCTCAAATTTTATGAGACAAGATTTACCGTAGACACATCAATCAACGCTAGAATTCTGTCATGCGTTGGTCAGTTTCGCAAAACAAGGAGAATTAATAGAAGTCACAAAATTGAAAGAAGAAAAAAATTGCTGATTGACAGCCAGTGATTTTCGGGTAACTTTTTTCGAAACGAAACCCTGTTCATTCTTTTGGTCGTGCGAGACGCAAAGCAGCCTCATGAAAATCTGGCACACTACTAAGATCATCCTCTAGGAACCACGCTCAAAGCAAAGCCGACTTTGAAGATAAACGATAATGCCAGTTAAAGCTATCCAAAAACTCTCCCTAGCAAGAAATGGTGTTGGCGCATTCGTCAAGCCCTGTCATAAGGTGACCGTCCAGTTTTGCAATTGGGGAGGCTCTTCTCAGGGTGTCAGAGATCTTTTGGTCGACCCGACTAAACGATTCCAACATTTTACAACATCCAACAAGGATACTATGTTTGAAATCATCAAGAAGAGTGGGCACCCGCAGCTAATCTTCCACTACGGGCTGGGGAAAAGCGAGCTGATCGATGTCAGAAACATGGCGCCCTCAGATATCGTGAACAAGCTAGACGAATATATCAAGAGAGGGGGTAACAATCTTTTCAAGTTTAACCACAAAGTTATGTCTGACAACGAGTCGGTGAGAGGAGTATGGTCGCCATTTCATGAGGCCAAGAGCGATAGACATAGAATATAACCGGGGCATTTTGCATGTATATACAATAGGGAATTCAACAATTCATTTAAGCTTCTTCAGTGGTTGTAATTCAGCATTTCGGTGATTCTTTGTGATTAGTTGGCACTGTGAAGTTTTTGTATGTATCCTATAGTAGTGAGTATAAAATGATCGAGCAGCCAGGACCCCTTCTAATTAAAAGCATTTTCAGCGACCATAGAAAGCACACTTGCTACAATTCTTTAAAGAATATGCCTACTAAAATAAGATCAGTCACTTTTTTATTTGACGTCTTGAAAAGGCAAAGTTAAGCCACGATCAAATGTGAACTTCACAAATGGAGATCTTCCCATAAGAAGGTAACTATGCCTTGGTGCAACCCACTGCTGCACTGAGGGTTCAACTTGATGAGCAAATTTTTGGAAAAGACATAGCTCATAAGGCAAAAGCAAGATTTAAAGAGATGTATTATTTGCTTCATTATTCACCTCTTGTGTTTAGGCTCTTTCTTGAAGTCGATTGAAGGAAATTTGGATTTTACCGGAACTAAATTATGTTTTCAATTTTTTGACATGTTCTCAAAGTTCTAAGTCCAGAGAAGTTTAGAGTCGCATTTTACAAGAGAAGTTTTCTTTTCTTTTCTTTTTTCTTTTCCGGTTTTCAGCAATTGTTGAAATATATATAAATATACAGATAATTTTGTGAGGTTTAAGGTCACGACAGTCTTTTACTTGCGAGTTCTCGAAACTTTTATTCCCGGTCCTATTTGCCAGGGAAAGTCGGATTAATCGACACATTCGATTCGACAGTCGATGACACCGCGGAAACGGAAGTATGGTCGCAGAGTTTGGCCTGAAGGTGAGCCCGTTTAATTAATTCACTGACGCATTTTCGAAAGCTGATATAAATTTTACTGTGCGCAACCGTTTCGCCTTCTCAAGTTTCGGATCTGTGCCGCGCTTGTCGCTGTGAGTTACCTTTCAGATTCGCACAGAAAAGATACATCCTCCGAAAATAGGAAGCAAGCCCGACAAGCGTGTAGAGGAAGTCAAGTTTTCGCACCTGCTTGTCGTTTTTGGCGCGGCTATCTCTGTGGGTTGCCATTTTGGGATAACGAGGCGGTGACGCCTTCGGGCGTTGCAAACCTTGTAGGCAATGAAAACTTTTGAAAAATCTGGTCCAGATGGTCGATTTCTTTCTTCATAGCAGGATATTAACTTATTTTATACCATGGACTACAAAAGTTATCAGCAGGTGTTGGATCTCTCCGGTAAGAAGACTCGCTCACCAAAGGCCAGATTCGCGCAGGGTGGGGACTCACAAGCCACTAGAAAGAGAACTAAGTCAGGGTGCTTGACTTGCCGCAGAAGAAAGAAGAAGTGTGACGAAGACATCGAAGGCGGGAAATGTCAAGCATGTGCTCGTAATTTCCTCGACTGTTGTTGGTCCGAAAAGCTGGTTCACGGAAGAGGTGCTTTGCAACATTCGGAAACGGAAGAGGTGAAGGCTTCACCCGACAGTCCTCTTTTGGATATCAGAGATCAAACTTCGCCATATATTCCTCGAGGTGCAAGTGCATACCCTTCGCCAATATCATCACCAACAGTCAAGCCAGTCGAGGAAACAAAGAGAATACAGCATCTTTGTCTACCCCCAAACAAAGGCAAAGTCCAAAAGCCCAAGATGAAGACGATATGCAAAGCAAAGACTCAGTTCATCGTGACTTCTTTTGACAACAATAAGACGTTGTGCCAAATAAAATGAAGGGGGAATACTTGCTTTATTACGATTGGGGTTAGCTGGTCTAACATTATATGGAATTTGGTTTAAGGTTTAATCAAGGAACTGGAAAATAGAACATAATTAATATACACACGGATAGTTACATTGATTGTCACATATTTGTGTTTTTGCATAAAATTCTTCTCTTGTTTTCAATTGTAAAGATTCATGCTACTGCCGTATGTAGAGGAAGGAAGGTCCCCAAAAGGAATTTGTTTTGCAAAACTCGTCCTTGCGTGTAGTAAAGTCTCAGGCGCAAGAACGAAATTATAATAACGGCTAGGCAAGTCAGACCTTCCTATTACGGTATCAACTTCCGAGTGAATTATCATGGGACTGGTGCCAATTGACAGACGGGACTCTTGGTCTAGGAGGGACTTGAAGGACATAATAAAATTGAGAACGAAGCTTTCTAACAATTTATCAATATATCCTTCTCGGGCTTGATGACAAATATACCAGATTGCAAGGAAAGTTTGCGATTATCTACACACACCAATTTCTTCCTCAACCTCTATTTTTCCGGATTCTGACCGACCTCGGACCGGCGGGCTATTCTTAAAACGAAAAGTTATGTGGCCGAACGAGCCACAGTGGCTCCTTTCTAAAGAATGTTCCCCACATCACGTGATAGATATTTTTACTAAGCAATCGCATTTGCTACCCTCCATGGGCTCAGTACAATTCTTGTCACGATCGCGACAGTAAGCTTCGGACAGAACAAAAAACAAATAGATGAACTATTTAGAAAAAATCTCGAACGTTAAAGGTTACTGCATTGGAAAGGAGGTCTACAACAATTCCGAAATATTACATGTTTGGTGATATACATAATAAGTGACAAATGGCAAGAGTGAGTGGTTGCTTCTATGGAAAAAATGTGGCTTCTGCTAACTTCGCTTGCAAGGTGGTCGGGGTGCAGGCCTCACACAGTTCCAGCAGCATTTTGCAGCTTGCGAAAAGTGTGGCTCTGATTACACATTTGCAGGCACGTAGAAAGCCCGATCATATAAAGGGGTGTGTTCCGGAAAAGTTTGAAAATGCCTTACACTTCTGTAAGGGTTTGACACCGTTTCGAACTTTATATAAATCTGGTGTACAAAATGGCTGACATTAAAGCTGCCCATTCTGGTGATTTCGACACACACTTCAACAAAGAGACCGATCAGACCACGACTGATGGCATTCTTACTGTCAGTGAACTCAACCGCAAATTGTCGGAGTTTCCAGACTTTTTGCCCACGTGGAATCCAAACGAAAGATACCGTCCTTTGAAGTTCTTCAAGCATGAGGACCCTGGTTTAAGAGCTGATCCTTCATTCCCAAATCTTTTGCCTAAAGATGGCTCGCATCAAATTAAAAAGGTGACTCCAAAGATGGGAAGCGAGGTGAGAGGAGTCCAAATTTCCCAATTGGATGACAAGGGAAAGGACGAATTAGCGCTCTTGGTTGCGGAAAGAGGTGTTGTCATCTTCAGAGACCAGGACTTTGGGTCCAAGGGCCCCCAGTTTGCTGTTGATTTCGGACGTCACTTTGGTAGACTCCACATCCACCCAACTTCTGGCGCACCCTTAAACCATCCCGAGTTGCACATTACATACAGAAGGGCAGACCCAAATGAGTTTGAAAGGGTTTTTTCCCAAAGAACGAACGCAATCTCATGGCACTCGGATGTATCTTACGAACTCCAACCCCCTGGTACCACATTTTTCTCTGTCCTTGAAGGGCCTGATGCAGGTGGTGACACGATATTTGCTGACACCGAAGAGGCCTACAACCGTTTGTCGCCTGAGTTCAGGAAAAGATTGGCGGGCTTGCATGTATTGCATTCATCGGATGAGCAAGCTCTGAACTCCAGAACACAGGGAGGGATCGAAAGGAGAGCACCTGTTTCTAACGTACATCCATTGATCAGAACTCATCCGGTGACTGGAAGAAAGAACATTTTCTTGAACAAGCCATTTGCTAGACGCATTGTGGAGTTGAAGGAAGAGGAATCTGAATATTTGTTGAACTTTTTGTACAACCATATTGAGCTTTCACATGACTTGCAATTGAGAGCAAGCTGGGAGCCTAAGACTGTGGTTGTGTGGGATAACAGAAGAGTTTCACACTCTGCTGTCATTGATTGGGACACTGCAGTGTCAAGGCACGCTTTTAGAATCACACCTCAGGCTGAAAGGCCTGTTGAGAATTTAGAAGACCTCAACAAGTACGAGGCAGACGCGGGAGATGTTTTGGAAGCTTTTGAAAAGTTGGATGTATGAAGAAAGAGTCTGGTACTTCAAGATTACACACAACAAACCAAAAGGAGAAAATAAAGGAAAATTTGGATAAATAGAAAAAAGAAAATATCGGAAAAAAAAGAAATCCATCCTGATAGGCTGTTCTGTTCCAATTGGGCCAATTTAATGTTGTAATTGCGGAGGTAAATAAAACTTTGTTGTGCGTAACCGCCATGATTAATTAAGTGACTTTTTAGAAACAGATAGAAAGCCAAGACAAGTATTATGTTTATACTCAATTCTTCAAATTTCTAAGTGGTATTAGCACTGTAATCAACTGTGGTGCAACACGTGCATGATTGCAAATTTTAGACTGGTATGTAACAAAAGACTGTGGCTGCAAAGTATCCCTTTGGCTTAAATAGCAGTCTTCGCCGACCATATTCCATATTATCTAGTCTTTATAATCACCAAATCAAATGACCGTTTTAACTGACAAATACGACAAGAGCAGATTCACTATTTCGGACATTCATTTCCACGAAGAGACAGATGAAGTAGACAGTGACGGGGTCTTTATTGTCAATCGTGAGGGTGCAAAAGAGGCACATTATCCCGAATTTCTTCCTTCATGGGACCCAACACAGAAGTTTTCAAAGGCTAGATTCATCAAACACGAGGATCCTGGCTTGAGAGCAGATCCAAGCTTCCCTAATCTCCTTCCAAAAAATGGAGAAGAGATTAAAAACATCACTCCTAAATTAGGTAGTACCGTAAGTGGAGTGCAGCTTTCCGAGTTGACTGACAAAGGTAAAGACGAGTTGGCATTGTTGGTTGCTAAGAGGGGCGTGGTGGTGTTTAGAGACCAGAACTGGGCAAGAAAGGGCCCTCAATTCATTACTGACTATGGGCGGTATTTTGGTCGTCTTCACATCCACCCGACTTCCGGGGCACCAAAGGGGTTTCCCGAATTGCACATAACGTACCGCCGGCTGGACCCCAAGGAATTTGAAAGAACCTTTGCCCAAAAAACAAACAAGGTTGAGTGGCATTCTGATGTATCTTACGAGCTGCAGCCCCCAGGAACTACGTTCTTTGCTGTTCTTGAAGGCCCTGAAGCAGGTGGTGACACGATTTTTGCAGACACAGTTGAAGCTTACAAAAGGTTATCTCCTGAATTTCAAAAAAGACTCGAGGGGTTACATGCCTTGCACTCTTCTTTTACTCAATCAAGAAATGCAGTTACTCATGGAGGTATCGAGAGAAGAACACCAGCAGAGCACATTCACCCCTTGGTGCGTGTCCACCCTGTGACAAAGAAAAAGTCCCTCTACGTAAACCGGCCATTCACCAAAAGAATCGTCGAATTGAAGGATGAGGAGTCAGAACACCTTCTTAAGTTCCTATACAAGCATATCGAGTCTGCTCATGACTTACAGTTGAGAGCCAAGTGGGAGCCGAATACAGTTGTTGTTTGGGACAACCGGAGAACTGTTCACTCAGCAATTGTGGACTGGGTTGCACCCGTTTCGAGACATGCTGTGAGAGTCACTCCCCAAGCGGAAAGACCAACTGCTCTGTTGGACAACTTAAATGTACCAAACCCTGACTTTGGAGACTTAGTTTAGTGCTAGGTATATCAATAAGTAGCGACATGTTAAATCATAAAACAATATATTTGCGTATTATCAAGCGTGGTCTAGTAAGTAATTCGTCGCAGCCTCGACATTGAAGTTTTCTTTTTCCAAAGCTTCCACAACTGTGGCCTTCTCAAAACCCATTGCCACTAATTCTTGTACTGCTGCATCGTGAGATTCATTTCCCTTGACGAAACTAGGGTTATGGGCATCAGCAACTGGGGCTGCATTACCAAAACCGGCAAAGAGTTGCTCCCATTCATCGTTCTCGCTTTGAGCATTTTGAGAAGTTGTACTGAAATCAGGAAAATTCCCTTGCTGAGTAAATCCACCGAAACCATCAGCACCCGTAAAAATGTCATCTATTGATACATCTTGGGCTTCAGCATCTTCTTGATGATCATCATCCGCAATCTTCAAGTTGTCGAAATCCTCGTCAAAAAATTCGTCCTGTGATGTGCTACTCTTATTCTCATTTGCAGCGGGCTTAAGATCGTCAAACTCGGAGCCAGAAATTAGACTTGGTGGCTGGACATGACTTGTGAAATTATCTTGCGCGTCGTCAAATTGATCGCCCGCCGCAAGGTTTCTCTCAGACTCTTCATCAGATGAACTTTCGTCATACTCGAGCTCACGAACTGGTGGAAACTCTTCAGCTTGTTGGTTTCCTGCTCCGCTAGGTACTTCTGACGCGCGATGACTTTGTGCGAGTGGATGAATGGCTCCTTCAAGTGACTTTGGCGAGCTTCTGGATCTTTCGATTCCCTTTGCATCGTCAGCATTCACAATCTCGAACAGCTCAACCCCCGAAGAGAGTCTTTCCCCTTCACTAGTTTCGTCGAAACGACCATCGGAATGCTTGGGTTCTTTCGGATGATCGTTGAATGCAGCAGTGTCTTCCAATGTGTCTCGATCACTAATTTCATCAATGTTGTCATCACGCACAGACATTGAAGGGTTATTCTGCACACTGGAAGTCAAGGAATCAGTGCGCTGGACACCAACTAAAACTCCTGGCATTCCAACCATTCCGCCAACAACACCAGAGCTCGAAGCTTGGAATCTGTATTCAGAAGTCGAGGGAGAAGTGATAGGAGTTTCTCCAACCTCATTGCCATCAACCTGCTTATAGGAACCAGTAGCCGCAGAGGACATCGATTCGCGTTTAGAACTGTCCTCCCGGTAGTTCGTCTGCATAAAATCGTTTGCAGGATGCTCAAAGCTTGTGGGTAAGTGGCCTCTCGCATCTCCAAGAGTTTCTTGATTAAGCAGAGTATTTTCATGTTCAACAACCCCATTGTCATCTAGGCCAGTCAAGTCTCCTGCAGGGTGCTTTTTGACCTCATCAACCAAACCAGCGACACTGGAAGGCACATAATCTGCTTGAGGGTTAATCGTCTCGCTTCTCAGACTGAATTTAGGGGTTGCATGTGGCAAAATGCCCTCTTCAGCTATTTTTTCAGAGGTCGAGCCCACAATAGAGCGATCATTGGCTTTATTATTCTTTTTTGTTCCTTTGTGCAGTTCAGAGTCTTTCTCGTCATTATCGATAGCAGATTTGGCTAAAGAGAATGCACCGGCAACGATCAGCCCTGCTGCAACCCCTGCACCAGCCGTGAGTAACAGATGTTTCAGTTCGAGTTCCTTCAGGCTATGTGATAAATTTTCGTGCTGCTTCTGCAAGTCTCCACTTTGCAGGTCTGCATTCTGTCTTTGAAACTCATATTCGCGAATTTGGTCCAAATAACGTGCATTTTGAGATTCTGCTTCGGCAATCTTTCTTTTTAATTCATCAACTTTTACTAGTGCCACCTGCGCTTGCGATTTCTTCACATTTGCTTCATTTGACAACCTCACGTTTTCTGCTGCTTTTTTCTCATGATCCTTCTCTAAAGCAGCTATTTCAGCATTAAGGTTTCCTAATTTCTCTTTCAAGGAAGAGTTTATCTTTTGATTTTCCTCAACAGCAAGTTGCTTTTCATGGAACTCACTTGAAATGCTGTTGAATTTTGCTTCTGCTATAGATGCTTCCGATCTCAAGGCCTCAAGCTCCTCTTTAGCTAGAGTCAAATTTTGTTCCACATGTTCAACTTGTTTCACTTCATTAGCGTACGAACTTCTCAATTGCTTTAGCTTCGTGTTGATCTCTTCTTTGACAGCTAAGATTCTCGACAATTCCTTTTCTGCACGGATCTTTTTATCGTGAAGGTTTGAGGTTTGTGTGGTCAACGATTTAATCTGATTAGAGAAGTTAGCAATATCAGAAGTAGCCTCAGACAACTTGCCAGACACTTCTGAGTCAGCTAACAAGTCATTATTTCCCTGAGATGCAACAGCTCTGGACGTGTCTGGAGCAAAGCTATCCTTGAAGGATTCAGCTTTAGGTGCGGCTGCATTGAGGACGGGAGTAGTGCTTGATCTTGCTTGAGGTGGGGTAGGAACTGACCTCAAAGCCTCATAATCAACAGATCTATGATTTCCTTGGTTCTCTTGTGCACTGGTTTGCTTGGTTTCTGGAGCCGGGGAGTTCGCTTTTGGTGGTTGCTGACTCACATGAGATCTTGGAACATCCACGCCGATCAAGTTAGCGTGTTCTGGAGCTGCCAGAGCACGACTTTCACCTAGCAAAGATTGACCAAAAGACGATGAAGGTTTAAAAGAGGAAGTCAATTGTTGTCTCACTTTTGGAGGCTCATGAGAATGAGTTAGGTCGCTGCTGCTTGCTCTGGGTTGGATGCTGGGCTTTTGCGGAGAACTTTGTTGAGGGGCTGGACTGGGAGAAGCAAAAATATCAGCTAACTCATCTAATGATGACCTCAGCACAATAGATGGCACCGGCTTTTGGACCTGTTGCGATTGGTATTGTTGATTCTGAGCATTCGAAGAAGTTGCCGCAGGAGCAGAAGTTTGCAGAAGCGATGTGATCAATTCTTGAGGTACAACATCAGGTAATGAAAGACCGGAGCGTCTGCGGTTTATCAAGTACAAGGCAATGCCAAACTCAAGCTTACTGAAGATACCAGTGTTTTGAATATCCGATAAGTCCCAAATAGTCGCGAGATCCAGTTGATCTAAACGCGATGTCATCAAGAAAGATGCAACCTGATCCGCAGCCAATGAGCCAGACTTCGTTTTATCTAAGCTTTCAAAAATTGAATCGAATTGCAGTTTTTGGAGAGCACTAACCTGCCACTCAGAGTACGTAGGAGCTGGAGCGTTGATATTCGTTGTAGCAGTTCGGGATGACTGCCGGATCGGGGTATGCCTGATCGTTGACAGTTGTGAGTTTACCGAGGAGTAGGACGCTTGACGGTCAACAGATGATCGAGCAGTGCCCGGTAAATCCACGGACTTCCACACATACTCGGGCAAAAAAGGGGGTAATTGCTTCAATGTGCCACTGAGCAAGCCATGTATTAAATGCATTGCCATTACAAATGAAGGCAAATCCAAGAATCCACGGTTGTTGACATCCACCAAGCTCCATATTTGGCCAAGAGTGACCGTGGGCAATTTTGCCTTCATTAAGATCAGTTTGGCAGTGTTGCCGTCCAAAGAAGCTGTCTGGGAGCCTGTGGTTTTGACATACATTTGAGAAAACTTCTCAAAATCAGCAGAGCTCACCGGTGCAATCGGAGCTTGCGGCATACTCAGTTGTGTGGCAGTGTTTTGCGGGATCAAAGAGGAGGGTTGGGCTTGCAACAAAGAACCACTCGTAGACTGTGATCTTAAAGGTTGACCCGTTGTTGGAAAGTCGGAAAATTTGGGCAAGGGCCCCGGGGTTTCAGCAAGCTGGGCCGTGGGAAAGTGCCCTGCTTGAGTATAACCAATCAAACGCATAGCATGGCAGAAGCCAAATTGGGTCAAGAAGCCCAAGTTCTTGCTGTCAGCCAATTGCCAGATCTCGCCAAGAATATTTGCCGGTAACCCCGACTTCTCGAATGTGGCTCTTGCTTTCTCACCTGTAATAACCCCACTGCTTTCAGGGTCCAAAGTCCTAAAGAGGCGGGAATAGAGCTCCCTCTCCTCTTGAGTGAGTGCCACGCGAAAAGAGGTGATCTCTGCAGCTAAAAAAGATTAGTAAGGTATTTCATAAGTACCCGGATCAATTGCTTTGTAAAATCATACGTTGAGGTACGCTCATGCTATGAGGTAGATATTGTGTGTTTTAGTGCTCGGCAAAGGCGGGAAGGATGAAGGGGTGGTTTTGCTATCGCGCCTGGTGGGGACACCATGGGCGTCGGAATGTACGACCCTGAGTTTGGTTGCGATCTCGCGACTCAAATTCAAATTGCATACAAAACGCAGGAAGTTGGGGCGCGGGTTGTCACCTTGTCTCCCTAATTAAATGCTCAACGCTTCACATAAAGTTGGCCGTCCACAATTTGGCTGCATGTAGAAAGTGAACTGATCACCTCTGTAATTGTGCTATAAAGGAGTTTTTATTATTTTGTTATTTTTTGTTTTAGCAGGACCTTTTCGCTTATCCAAGTCGAAGAGATGTTGCCTAAGGAAATCTTGCTCACTGCTACCATGAGTGGTCGATTAGATTTTTCATCCATGTTGAAGCAATTTCAATTTAGCCCACACAAAAGTAGAAATTACTTCCAACCATCTAACGTCTCATTAAATAAGAAATTAACCTTTTTGAATCACCTCGCTACAGCACTAGTGAAGCCAAGCGCCTCGCTGGAGCTTGGTGTAGCTACTTGTCAATTTCGTACTGGGCCCGGCCAGTGAGGGTGGGTAGCAAACCCGTGCACCCAGGCTTTGAAAGAGCTTCTCATCGCAGTGAAAAATCTCTTCTTTGAACTTACAATCTAAACCGACTCACAGACAAGATGAACAGAGGTAGAGGCGGCTTTAGAGGCGGCCGTGGTGGTGGCCGTGGTGGCTTTTCGGCCCCACAAGGCCCACCAGATTCTGTTTTGGAAATGGGTAGCTTCTTGCATTCGTGCGAGGGTGACATTGTCTGCCGTTCTATAAACGTCAAGATTCCATACTTCAATGCACCAATATACTTGGAGAACAAAACCCAAGTGGGGAAAGTTGACGAGATCTTGGGTCCTTTGAACGAGGTGTTTTTTACAATCAAGCCCTCGGAAGGCGTGCAAGCCAAATCTTTCAAAGATGGTGACAAATTCTTCATTTCCCCAGACAAATTGCTTCCTTTGGAGAGATTTTTGCCCAAACCCAAGGATCTTGGACCGAAACCAAAGAGAAAGTCCGCTGGAGGTGCCTCTCGTGGGGGTGCCAGAGGCGGTTTTGGTGGCCGTGGAGGATCCCGCGGCGGATTCGGTGCTCGTGGAGGTTCCAGGGGTGGATTCGGAGGCCGTGGGGGCTCCAGAGGTGGATTTGGTGGAGCACGTGGTGGTTCCAGAGGAGGGTTCGGTGGCTCTCGTGGTGGCTCTCGTGGTGGCCGTGGCCGTTTCTAAGTCACTTTGGATTGCATGTACGATATATTTCATCGATAAATTACGTAAACTAAGACACAGAGGAAGTTTAGTAGCTGAATAAGCCGGCAGTTCATTACCGCTTCACTGAAGCATGTAGCAGGCTTCAAGAATTCTGTGTTTAGCCCAGCCTGGGAGACAAGCCTTGCAATTGTATGGGTGCTTCCACTAGTCCACAACTCTCAGCGATTGCAAATCGCACATCTCTGAAGCCGTATCTTTTCGGCAAAAGCTTGCTCGTGTGGGAGTTGTTGAATATTATTCGTGGGAATGAGGCAAGCAGGCGAAGACCAGCGGTCTCTATTACCAGCTTGAAATACTGGATGACTTTACTGTTACCTTCTTTCACAAGATCGTAAGCTTTGATCCGGCCCTGGATATCCTTCTTGTCGGGCTTCATGTTGAGTTTTGGAAATTGCTTTTGTACGAGCACATCTACCTTGGTGAAGATTATTTCAAACGCCACACCATGTTCTGTAAGATAGTCCATGAGAACCGAGTCTTCTTCGCGTACCCCACGGACGCTGTCCACAATCATAAAAGTCCTTCGGAGCTGACGTCTTTTCTGGATGTAATCGAGCACCACCTGGCCCTGTTTCTCTTCACCAAATTGACCGTAGCCAGGGCTATCTACCACCCGAAACTTATTCCCCACATTGTAGCAGTTAAGACATTTAGTGTAGCCAGCCCTTCTCGATACAAACGCATATTCAGTCGAGGCATTACCTTTGTTGGTCTCCTCCTTCTCGAGAAAGAGACTGTTGATTAATGTGGACTTGCCTGCATTCGTATGTCCCAAGAGTAGAACTTCGGGAAGGGGCTTTAGAAGCCGCGGATCCACGCCGAAAGAAGTCCGCGACTTTGACAAGTTGTCGTGATATTCAGTTCGGTTGGACGGTTCAATGGAATCTAAATTCTGCTGTCGTTCGAGGGAAAGCCTTTCCACTTTAACATCAGGAATATCAGAGAAATGAGCACATGTCCATTCATGCTTGATTGACGAGTTGTAGAATAAATTATCTGCTCGAGAGATCTGCACAGGCAGCGGAAAGGCATAAGAGTCATCCTTGAAGTAATGATTTAGATCCTTTGGTGTGTAGATGTACTGGGCCACTTTCTCTGAAGGCACCTTTTTTGAACGAGGGGTTCTCAGCAAGCTTGCCTCGGGAATCGGTACCGGAGTATTTTTGGGAAGCGACGTCACCAAATAATTGATGGACGCGTAACGTCGGAGAAAAATCATCAACGGTTGTTGAGTGCAAGTGAATGATGGACCTCAATGTGGATCCCACCTTGATGCACTGGTCGCATCTTAAACTGAAAACAGAAGAGATGCTGCAAACGGTGACCGTCACTGCGAATACTGCAATCATAGCCAGAGTCATGAAGAAATCTCAAATGCTCCACTTTAGCGGAAGGGCATCTAAAACCCCCAAAAAAAAAGAAATACCTGGAAATCATCAAAGCTCGAAATCGTTCGTGAATGGAATTGAATGGAACTGGTCTATTTCCCGTTGCCTCCAGACAACTGCTCGGAAGGTTTCGAGCCGGGCCGGGAAAATCGTTGATCGCGCGAGAAAAGCCCCAAGAGTGTCACTGGGGGATCACACACACCAAGGTATTAATTACATCATTCCCCAAGTCCTTTTCTTCCTTCCTGAGCTCATATTTCAATCAAAAATGGTGAGAATACTGGTTCTCATCGGTATGTGTTAACACAGTTGAAGCTACACAGCCTGTGCCCCCGCTTCGACATTACTAACATGCATAGTATTCTGCCTATCGCTATGTTTAGCAGCATACTTAGGGTTCGCCCTGCTATCGTTGAGCCACGACAAAGCCGTTCATTTCACGACTTTTTTCATTCTAACCGCCGAGTTTTACTTCCTTTGGGAAACTCACAGACCCTGGAAAATCACCCTTGTGACAATGACCCTTGGAGCTAGCATTTGCCTGGAGTTTCTTCAGAACCTCATAAACCCCAAACGTACGTTCGATATCGTGGATATAATATACAATATACACGGCAGTGCGTTGGCTCTTGGCACTTGTTGTCTCGTGCACTCATACTTTCTAAGGCGAAGGCTACAGAATCGGGAGTTTTTGTCTGTCCCAAATCACGAAGAGCTGCCCGACACTGAAAGTTTTGTCAATGTCGAAATGAATGAAATCGAAGGTATATGAGCGGTTGATGCTGAAATAAAATGTTGTGGGTAGTTTGTCCACAGTGATGTCCTTCAAATTATGTTGATACTGAGTTGAACCAAAGATGAGTGAATTTGTCTGGCACTTGATCGAGCAATCTTTAAGCTGCAATCTAAATGAAACACACCCTCAGGGATCATATCGATAGATTCACTGTGTTAAAGACTCGAACAGGTTTGAATGAAATATGCTATCAGGGTGTGACAGGCTTCTCAGTTGATGATCAGCTAGTGCGGCCCAAAAGAAAAAGGAATAGGCCAAAGAATAGCCCGTGATTAGTTTCGAAAGTACCGGGATCATGAGAATTTGCGGGTTATGGCCAAATTGACCTCTTATGTTGAAAAAGCAAGAATACAGATTAATGTTTGTTTGAGTTGACGGATAAAATTCTAGCGGCGAGGTTGGGATCGTCTATGTAATGCGACTGGCTTGACATTAAGCATCACATTCAGAAATTGGACATAGACGGCGTGCTCCATTGAGTTGAATTGCAAAGTAATAAGCTATAGGAAAGAGGTGGTAGGGAATCGTTGATTGGTTGTATTTTTCTTCGTCTTTTCCGTGATGGTGAAACCTTTTTTACTTTTGCAGGCTTTATTCATCCGAGAAACTATTTTTTCCTTTCTTCCAGGAATCCACTCACTGGTTCATCAGATAATGTGCTTCTGGCATAAGTGAGAAACGCGTGTGCGTGGCTCCGGCGTGGCTCACGGCGATTACGAAGTTCGGCAACGCGATTGCAAATCATGGCCAACCTGCATGCCCGGGGTAATCGTGTGTAAACATTTACTTGCCCCACATCCCAAGAAGTATTCTTTAACTCAGACAAAATAATTATAATATAATGGCGAGCGAAATTTCAAGCTACGACTTTCACACTTACTGGCGTGATACACACACGGAGGAGAAGAAGTTTGCCGCTGAGTTCAGAGACAAAGTTTTACATCATTTTGCCGAGGAAATCGACCAAGGTCTCTTGCGGGTGCACAAATTGTGGGACAAGCCGATTGGTCCGCATCCCATACACATGTGGGAACTTGACACAGCAGGCAAGTTTGACCCCGCGCTTTTTGCAAATGTTTTGGCATTTTACCAGTTGAATCACGGGTCATTGTCCGTATTGATACACCCACACACGAGCGCTGGCCTGGTGATCGATCACACCACACATGCACTTTGGTTGGGCCACAAACAAGATCTAATCATGGACTTCTTATAAGTGGTTGGTTGACATTGAACATAATCACATCCAATTGATGATAGTATGATCGTTCATCCACGATACTGCACTCTTGATGAAACTCAAGTTGCAATTCGTGAACATTTTTCAAACTAGCAGATGTTCCATAAATATATAAATTAGACTATCCGATAGCGACGAATGCGAAAAACAGATATTGCACCCCACTTTAACCTACCTATTCAGTCGAGGGGGGGGAGTAGGACATTGGACATGTACTCAAACTAATTCCTGCTATAGAAAACATACACGCAGCTAACTACAATGGTAGTAGTGAGTGCAAATCTCCTGTTTTCCAAGATCCAGGTTGTAGATTCGTTACCCGATCATTACTACCGCAGGTTCTCTGCGAGGTGTCTCATTTGGGCAAGTTGCAGTCAACTGCCCAACAATGATAACCTGCGTAATAATGCTGTTGCAGACTGGGCATTATTACCAATCGAGTAAGTCGATGCCAAGTCGACTCTGACTATAATGCTGGTGCAATGCTTGGCACCCATTATTACCTACCGAATGAGCCGACGTCGAGTCGGCTCTAACTATATAAGGTCCGGCTTTCCCACATCAAGTGTTGGAAGGCCAGACTGGTTTTACTAGAAGATCTCAATTAATACATAGTTCAGATATAAGAACCCTGACATTCTCATTGTTAGACAGTTCACTGCAACTTGCCTAAATGAGACACCTTGCATGTCCTGGGGGTTCGTATTCAACATCTGAAGTTGATCAGAAACATTGTCAAAGCGCTTCCCCGAATTTCTTCTCATGGGTCAAACATCACGTACTCTTCCCAAAAGATACAAAATTTGGTACAGCTTAGAATGTAGATGAGCAGTCGCCTGGCTGTGCGAAGCTGATCGAATAATCAAAGCGCAATTCTGTAAAGTTATCATACATAATATTTTTAAGCTTCAAACCATCCTTCAAATTCTTTTCGCGAAACCCAATTGATTTGAACCTTTTCTCTTCTTTATTCACGGCTCCTTCTTATGATATACTTTTAATGTGCTTCAATTTCTTCTCTTTTTCTTGCGTGAGCGAGCGAGGGACTACAGTAGCAAGAGAGAGGCGAGTCGCGTGTTACGGCTGGCTTCACCGTGCATATGGCTATCGATTGGATGGATGCGACCGGTTACAATCCACCGTTGGTTCTCACTCATTTTGGGAGCACGAAAAACACCATCTCCGTCGCAAAAAAACAGTACCAACCTATCAGCCCATCTCCTTGGCCTGGTTGTGATTTTTTTTTTTTTTTTCTTATTCATGTCGCAGAACATAAATGGGAAGAATCTTTCTAACGACGGAATAAATGTCGAGGATCTTGCTGCTCCAAGTATCGTGCTACCGAAGCTACTATCAAAGAATAACAAATCTTCGTTGGGCCAAGAGCAACAAGATGATCAGCATTCAACTCAAGACCAAACACGTAAAAGCATCGGAAAAAAGATCGACCTTTTTGGAAGAAAAAATGATCCGAACGAGAGCCGCTATGAAAGCGACGATCACCAGCATGACGAGGATATAAACATGCCTTTCACTGAGTCGGACATGAGAAGTTTAGAAGGAGGTTCTCATCAAGAAACAACATCCAACAAAAACATAGCGGGCGCCACAAATCCATACTCGGAAACAGCGAAACGTTCCCTGTCTGTCCCGCTAGGAGGGGAAGATACCGATATTTTCGACGGTCATGATGGCTTTCGAGACGGTACAAGGCTGTTTGGCTCACAGCATTTTTCTGCATTGAGAAGGCAAACTGGGAGGTTTGGGCGAACCCAGACTGACAACGCACAGTCGAAGTTCGCTGATGGGATACCAGATGACGCCAAAAAGCCTCGTAAAATTTTCACATTATTCAGGAAAAAAAACAAGGACAAGGATCGCTGGCCCGGAATAGCCGACGTTGCTGATACCGAGTCGGTGAACGAGGATAGAGAAACTGGTGAAAGAGCACAGGGACTAATTGATTCACTATCATTAGGAAGCCCCGCGATCAACTTGCTTGCCTCGTGTCTATGTGAGGATGAGTATGGCATAGCAAGGGCACCACTTTTGATGAATCTCATAGGTATCAAAGTTACAGATATCTCCCGCTCTCCGCTTACAAAGAACAAGAAGTTCCGGATTGATTTGGAGTACGGCGTGTGGCCCCAACGGTTGAAGTGGTCAGTGGAGAAAACAGCCAAAGACTTGCTTTATCTCCATTCGAAGTTCAAGTGGCTCGCTTTGAGGGGTTCTCTCAAGTCTGTGAACTTACCCAAATATCCCATTCCACCACTGTTGAGACGCCATGAGAGAAAAGCCAACCGAAGTGCCAGATCCATGGGTGAAAACTCTCCCTCGCCTGCAGGAATGGAAAACTTACCTGCCATCGAATCAAATCAGCACGACAACAATTCCATGCTCAGTGGGCAGAGTTTTCACGATAGACTTTCGGCTCTTCGTGCTCACTTTAGCAGTGATTCGGACGACTCGTCTATGCATTCCACATCCCCTGAGCAGTTGAGAACTCAAATACAGAGTAACCAAAACTATGTAAGGGATATCGAGAAGTATTTGAACGATCTCAATGTTCTCGTGGCCATGCGAGCTCAGTCGAACAGATTGTTTCAATTCTTTGAATTATCCCCAGTGTCTTCCTTGCTTAGTTACGAGACAGGGTATATCGGAAAGCAAGGAGTGATCCATGTCGGAGGAACAGCAAAGTCTCAGGGATGGAGGGTTGGTCACTTTAAAGCGAATGATATTAAAGAGATGATCGACCGTAGATCAGAGAAATGGTTTCTCGTAAGAGGGTCTTACGTGATGTACGTGTCTGACATCAATTCAACCACACCCATAGAGGTCTTCATTGTTGACCCCTCGTTCAAGTTCACTTTTAAAAGTGAGAACAGCGGAAAAGTCGTGAAGGCCATGGAAACCGAATCTGACTTTGAGCAGGAGCTCGAGCAAAGAATAGCGTCGGATGGAAAGGCCCTAACAAATGTGCAAAATAAGGTTTTTAAGCATTTGAAAATCGTTTTGGAAAATAATGAACGGAAGTTAGTTATTATTCCCAAATCGCACTCCGAACAACAATTATGGATAGCTTCTCTTAATGAGATGGTGAAAAACAATGTATGGGCCGAAAAGCACCGCTTTGAGTCTTTTGCACCTATCCGGAAAAATTGCTACGCTCAATGGCTCGTTGATGCTAGAGACTACTTCTGGGCACTCTCATCTGCTCTTGAAATGGCCGAGGATGTTATCTTTATCCATGATTGGTGGTTGTCTCCGGAATTGTACCTTCGGCGTCCTGCGAATGGCAACCAGCAATTCAGAATTGATCGTGTTTTACAAAGGAAAGCGCAACAAGGGGTCAAAATTTTTGTCATCATTTACAGGAATGTTGGCACTACCATTCCGATCGACTCGCTCTATTCCAAACACTCCATATTGTCGCTCAACCAGGAGAACGTTCATGTCATCAGGTCACCCAATCAACTTCTTCAAAATACCTATTTTTGGGCCCACCACGAAAAGTTATGTGTCATTGATTACAATGTTGCTTTCGTAGGGGGAATTGATTTGTGCTATGGAAGATATGACACACCAGATCATGTTCTCGAGGATGACTCTCATGTTGACTTTTCCACTCTTGATACCGAAAACTTTAGTTCCGAAGACTTCCTCGACTTCAGAATTTTTCCCGGCAAGGACTATTCTAATACTCGAGTCAAGGATTTCAGCAATTTGAACAAACCGTACGAGACTTTGTACGATCGTAATGTGATTCCACGAATGCCATGGCATGATGTTCACATGATGACATCAGGTGAAGTTGCGAGGGATTTAGCCCGTCATTTTGTTCAAAGATGGAATTACTTGTTGAGGCAAAAGCGTCCTAGTCGTGTGACTCCCCTACTCACACCACCCCCAGACTTGACTGAAGAACAAATCAAAAATTTTAACTTGAATGGAACGTGTGAAATACAAGTGCTAAGGTCATCTGGAAGCTGGTCTCTTGGATTGAAGGAGCATGAGCAAAGTATTCAAAACGCTTACTTGAAGCTCATTGAAACGTCTGAACATTTTATTTATGTTGAGAATCAGTTCTTTGTCACGTCATGCTTTATCGATGGGACGGAAATCAAAAATAGGGTTGGTGATGCCCTTGTTGATCGTATCATTAGAGCCCACAGAGAGGGCACAAATTGGAAAGCTATCATATTAATTCCTTTGGTCCCTGGTTTCGAATCACAAGTGGATCAGATTGATGGCTCATCTGTGAGAGTTGTTATGCAGTGCGAGTACATGTCAATTTCGAGAGGCAGCTCTTCTCTTTTCGCAAAATTGCGGAAAGCTGGCATCGATCCAGACGAGTATATTCAATTCTTCTCGTTGAGGAAGTGGGGATCAGTGGGACCCGACCGAACACTTGTTACCGAACAGCTTTACATCCACGCGAAGCTAATGATCGCCGATGACAAAGCTGCTATCATTGGTAGTGCAAATATCAATGAAAGATCTATGAGAGGTTCAAGAGACTCGGAGTTGGCCACCATCATCAGAGATACCGACACAATTGACTCAACCATGAACGGCAAGCCCTACAAAGCCGGAAAATTCATTCATTCCTTGCGTCTGCGTCTAATGAGAGAACACCTTGGCGTTGCAGTCGATTTATTGGATATTGTTGAGAGGCGCTTTGAAGCTATTCTCAAATACTCGAGGACCAAAGATGGGATAAAAGCTGCAACTGGCGAATTCTCTACATCCGAAAAGACCGAACTATCTGCTGCGATCGAGCTTGCTTCCCGACTTGTACTACAAGAACCAAAAGGTACGCACAGGTGGAAATCATTCTGTCAGTCCAGGAAAATCAAAGGTGAGATATTCGAGGTTCCGCGAGACATCAGATTCGAAGAAGCGCCCACACCTATGTCTCTTCCCCTTTCTTTCAACAACAGAACAGGCCCACATGAGGCCAATGTTGGTATAAGAGACAGCAAGAAACACTCGTTTGACCCGAGGGTTCAGGCCAACCTAGACCATCAGCGTGATGTCTTCGGAGAAGGTATGGATAAATACAGAACCAATATGAGCCGCCGAGCTAGAATTGATAGTGCCAAGTACCTCAGGAAACTTGCAAAGGAGGCCATGGAAAAAGCCCCTGACAAAGAATTTCTCCCAAATGTTGAAGAAGTGAAAGAATTTTTGAACCTGGATGACTCCGAGTTGAAACATACACTTGGAGAGGATGCAGAGGATGTTTTGTTTGAGAGAAATCTCGAGAGATGGCTACTTTTGAGAAAGATTGCATATTTGCAGCTTGTTGCAGCTAGAAACGCCAAACAAACAGAAAAGGAGGCTGCGAAAAGAGTCAAGGCCGGCCTTACACCGATCATTCACAGTTTCGAAGGCAAAAATTCTCAACCAGTTGTGTCTGATGAAATTGCTTCAGAGACAGAAAACAACGATTTGAGCTTGACTGCGGCAGTTAATGTGAGGAACAAAAATATAGAACCTGGCGAAGAATTTGACATTTCTCCGGGAAAGGAAACGCCAGAAATCCCTGTTCAAGAAGCAAACCCTGAACAAATTCCAATTGTCACTTTGGATAATGCTGGTTTCAGGGACACTCTCAGAAAAGTCAATCTGCCTGGTTCAGATACTTTTGCCAGGTTCATTGACCCATACGCTTTTGACGATCCTCTTGATCCGGACTTCTACGAAGATATTTGGTTCGAGAACGCCAGGAGAAATACCGACCTATTCAGGCTTATTTTCCACTGTCAACCTGATGACACCGTGCCTTCGTGGAAAGAGTACATGCATTTCATGAAGTTGAGCAAAGCTTTCAAGGTTGCTCAAGATGGGGATGCAAAAGCAAGAAGAGAAAAATCCGACACTGAAAGTACTGAAAGATCCGACACGACCCCTGAGTTCGCGAGAAGGAGTAGTCATGCTACAATCAATATCAACGAATATGCAGATGAAAACGGAATGTTCGGTGGTATTCCTAGCCGGAAGTCTGATGATGAGCACCATAGAAGGGGAAGTACTCGCCATGGGTTCACCGCTGAAGATGCGATTGATGAATACAACGAGAGTGCTCCCTCAGATACTGATGGAAGTGAGGATTGTAATAACATGAATCCAAGAATACACGAAGGCCATACACCATTTGGGCGGGAGGGAAAAGCGGAGGGAGAGTACATAAAGTTCGGAGAGAAGAAGAACGGAAACGGTCAGAGTGGCGAGAACCAGCTTAGAACAAAACTCGGACAGGAGGAGCAGAAATATTCGCCAAAGGTCGGACGCGGTAAAGGTGGCAGCACGAAGACCAGAGCCGGAACATTTAGTGTTAGAAGAAAGCTTCATGCTGGAGACAAGATCTTTGAACGAGATTCAGCAGAGAGACTTCTCCAGGAAATCCGTGGTCATCTCGTGTTGTTTCCAGTTGACTGGCTCGAGAGAGAGCTTGAGGGAGGTAATTGGTTCTTCAATACGGATAGAATCCCTCCCATCGAGATTTACGATTAGAACATCGATTGCAAGTTGTAAGAAAACAATGCAAGCTACAATATACCCCTGTATAATAATGCCCAAGATAAGAAATAGCTCGTGGTAGAAGGTACTATTTAATGATTTGGGGCCAAATTTAGGCTTGAGTTGAGAGACCTCGGAAAACGTGGGTGATCTAAACTTTTTACATAACCCTTCGGGTTAGCACAGTCTCGTGCAAGCCAGTGCGACACTTGACAACCGGACACGAAACTCTCCACTTTTCGTGATCGCATTTATCTTTTTTTAACTTGTATCGTACAGAGAAAAACCGCCTCGATCATTGTCATACTTTGGCAAACAATCTCAACATGTTTCTACAGCTACTTTCTTATCTTGGTGTCCTCACTGGCTTTCTCTTACTCGTTTTGGCAATTGCCCTGGGTCTATACTATATCTCAGAGCTTGTTGAAGAATACACGGAACCAACTAAACGTGTGCTCAAAAGGTTGATATACGCTGAGATCGTTGTATCACTTCTCTTGTTGGTGTTTGATTCGTTTCCTTTCAAGCTCACTATGCTTCTGATTTTCTCCCATGTGGTGTACTATCAGAACCTCATGAAGTTTCCTTACGTGCAATTGACTTCACCGATCTTTCTAGTTTCGTGTGTATTGGTTGTGGCAAACCATTTCCTATGGTTCAGTCATTTTCACAATCCCTACATTCCGCCTATTGCCGAGAGATTACGCCCCGACTACCAACCACCAAGGGTTCCCCTGTTTTCCGAAGTTTGCTCTTTCTTTGGCTTGTGTGTGTGGCTTGTGCCGTTTGCCTTGTTTGTTTCCCTCAGTGCTCACGACAACTTGCTCCCCCATCATATGGATAGCAGCAGTGATAGCCAGGCGAAGAAGAAAAATACAGGGTTGGCCAAGTTGGTGGTAGCTAAGGTTAGAAACTACATTTTTACGATAAGCAGACAATTTGGATACGAGTTGGACCCCACATACGGTACGATTGTCTAGAGAGAAACAAACCATGCTTAAAGCGAAGTATCCATTTCACATTCATTTATTTTGCGAGAAACGCTTTGATATGTGGCCCAAAATCGTCGAGACTTAACAAAAAGGTGTCATGCCCGTAGTTGCTCACATCAGTACCTAGTTCGAAGTACTCAATGTTGTCTTTGCGAGGACTTGTTGTTCGGAGCAGCGAAGCAATCTCCCGCTGCTGCCAAACAGGGAAAAGATTGTCTGACTCAACGCCCACTACCAAGATGTTCTTGTGAGAAATTTTACGTAACCCGTCTTCGAGGTCTCTGCGAGACTCCTCTGGTGATACATTGGCCGCACTGTTTTTCTCTTGATATGGCTTGTTAGGCACATTTGACTCGTCCACAGTCTTGCTGGAAGCATTTGCATTCTTTTGAGTGGAAGCTTTTTCAGCTTGCGCTCGCCTTTGCGCTGCCTTTTTTCGGTTTCCGAGCCCCAAGTCGAACATGTCCATGGCCTTGGAGACATATAGTAGAGAGTTGGCATCATATTCTAAGCAGAACTTCTCACCCGCATGGTCAAGATAGGTCTCGACAAGAAAGTCGGGACAAAACGCCACAGGCTTGCTGTCGTCTGCTCTGATTCTTCCAAATCTCGACTCCCACTCCGGCCCGGATCTATAGGTTACAGTGGCTATCTCCCGAGCAAGCTTCATGCCTATATGGGGCGGAACCTTTCCATAATAAAACCCCCTATTCCAGTTTGGATCACTCATTAGTACCTGTCTTTGGGTGTGACGTAGCGCGATCGAGTAGGGATGAGACCTTGCACATCCACTAATACTGACCACCTTTTCCACCTCATCAGGGAACTCCCACGCATATGCAAGTGACTGCATTCCACCCATTGAGGCCCCGACAGATGCATGTAGCTTTCGGACTCCAAATACATCTCTCACGAGTTCCCGTTGGGCTCGCACCATGTCATTGACAGTGATTATGGGGAATCGAGTAGCATAATGTTCATTGTTTGCTGGATCTTTGGATGACGGACCAGTCGACCCATAACATCCTCCCAAAACATTTGTGCACACCACGAAATATCTGTCTGTGTCGATGTATTTCCCTGAGCCTATAAAGTTTTCCCACCAGCCCTTTTTTGTGTTTTTGGGCTGTGACTTCGCATGCGAAGAGGCGGAAAGACCCGTATGGATCAAAACGAGATTATCCTTCTCTGGCGTGAGTGACCCCCATGACTCATACGCCAATTGCAATTCGGGGAGATACCCTCCGTTATCGAAATATGTTGGACTCTTCTTATGGTATAGCTCGAATCCAGAAGATACTCGGGAATACGCAGGTTCCGGGCCTGATTCCAACGATGTACCTTCAGAAGAACAAGATGCAGATGATTCGGTCTTGGATCCAGTGGAGTTTGCGAGGTCTTTTGATTTCTGCTCCAACTTGTCAAGACACGGAAAAGTTAACTGAGGGTTAGAGCCTTGTTGCAATCGTGAACTGGACAGTTTCACTCTCGAGAATTGTGCGCTCTGAAGCCGAAGAAAGCGACTAAAAGCAAATGGCTTTTGAGATAAATACATTTAACGATTAATAAACATGCGGAGAATATAAAAAGACGCTGTTGCTCTTGTGATGTGAGAGAAGTGGTATCGCTTGATAGGGGTCACGTGAACTTCCATCAAAGGGCGGTCTCAGGGCAAATCAGACGTTTTGTCTTCATGCAGGCTATTCGTCAAAAAGCTATTTGCCGGCTTAGTTGCTTGCAACATTACACAAGTGTATTCAAAATGACTCTCGGCTCAAAGCATTAAAAATGTAGAGACCTTTTTCAAAAGTGATTTATATGATAAGGAGACGTGGCTCAGTGGAGTATACTGTTTTGAGATTTACAAACTTTGGTTTCATGAACAGTGTTTGAGCTCTGGTCTATCAAATTTATTCGTCACCTTAGAATATGTGATCATCTTCTTTTTCAATCTCTTGAGGGAAAATACTTAGAAGTTCTATAATTACTGTCATTTCTTCCCTCTAATTTCAGGTCATGGCTGGTGGGCACTGAAGATAGACTGCATCAAGTGATCGCGTTATCTGGGTCGAAACACATGTAACAAGACTTATGACAATTCAAATTACGTCCTAGCTTCAAATGTTTCAAGAATGCACAGCAAAGTCATTACACTTTCTTTGTCATTCCTCATAATATTCAGCGCTTCAATACCGTTAAGCTTTTTAGGCTCTGAGTCTCGTGCTTTCATATCTGACAGCAGTCTTTTTCAAACATTGAACTCAATATTCATTGCTGATTATGGCGTGTGGTGGTTTACAGCGGTATTTTGGGAAAATACTTTGTGCTCGTGGCTTGAATCCGAAAAGAAAAACGTAAGGCTACTCTGTAACAGGATTCTCAAGTTTGTTCTCTACATCCTACTTGCAGTGTTTTTCAACGCATGGTTTTTCGGCCCTCTGCTTGTCGAGAGGCTTAATGTCGCCACAGGAGGATATTGTTCTGATTCGAATGAATTGAAGTTATCGATGTCTAAATGCCGCGATAGTCCTCTTTCAAAATGGATAGATGGCTTTGATTTGTCTGGACATTACTACTTCCTCGTTAGCCTGAGTTTAATGGTCATGGATGTCATTTCACTGAAGATTCTTTCTTCTCAGAAAGGGCTCACAAGTTTGGCTGTAGACAGCACTGAGATTCAAAATGAAGGAGCGGTTCTCCAACGTGGAGCGGCTTTTTTGAGAAAACTAGCACCTTTCATTATGACAATGTGGGTAATGGAGTTTTGCATCACATCAATTTTTTTTCATACAGTCTGGGAGAAAGCTTCCGGTTTATTCGGAATACCCATTGCATTGAGCATATTGTTTGTGTCGGACAAAGTTTTTCCCATCATTACGAGAGCCCATGACATAACGATAGTGTGATTTTGGTACAGATGCCATGCGGGCAAAAAGTGGCAAGACTGTGACACTCAAAATTGTTCTGTACTAGAATAGTGTACACTCCCATGTTTAAGTTGCCTGCGATCGGCACTGCTGCTTACCAGTGATGTTAGCGACGCAACTTTTCACTAAAAAATCACTAATATCGATATTAATAATATTTTTCTTGATATTATTATTATATTATAGTGATAGTGAAATATCGAATCGCTAACGGGTTAGTGAATCACTAACGCAGATATTTTGGGGGTGCCTTGTGGGAGTGTATAGTGCACTATATACTATAGACTATACACTCCTCTGTTTTTCTCTCTGTGGGTGAAAACATGAAGGTTTCCTGACTTTTTCACTCTAAATTACAGGGACAACTTATAATATCGTCGGGACGTACGGTGCGCTTCGACAAAACAACTCCGAAATCAATTGTTGGTTTGCTCCCGTGAATATTACCT